>PVKC010035399.1:0-13461 GCA_004027635.1 Crocidura indochinensis | reverse complement strand
CTTACACCTGCTTCTGCACTCAGGAGCCACTCCTGGCAGTCTCAGAGAACCCTCTGGGACACCAGGGATTGAACGTGGATCTGAATCAGTCACATGAAAAGCAAACACCCTCCTTGCTGCACGATTGCTCCAGTCCCTCATCTCTATTCTGACCAGTGCTCCTGTCTGAGTCCCTCACAGTCTCACAACCTCCTCTTCTTCCTGTCTCCTTTCCACAGGGAAAACAACTTCATCAAAGACTTTCCTCAGTTGGCCGATGGGCTGTTGGTGATCCCACTGCCAGTAGAGGAGCAATGTCGGGGGGTCCTCTCTGAGCCCCTCCCAGACCTCCAGCTGCTCACGGGTAAGACATACGTGCTAGGTCCTTCCCAGCCCCTGGTGTCTGGCATCAAGGAAAGAGTCTGAGGTCTTTTCATTTGGTGAGGGATAGGAAGGTGCAAGGGTTCTACCAGGATTTGAGTTTCTGCTATGTGGAATTAGGGGATTCCCCAAAACCCCAAATTCTGAGCAGAAGTTGGCACTACTCTCCTGGAAAATCTGGACTTCAGTGCTTATATCCTTAACTCTAGTTGCCAAGCTGTACATCCAACCATAATAGTAGACAACCTCTGTCCTCATGAACAACATCCTTCTTTTCACTGTCCCCTCCCCACCCAATCTATGATTATTTTCTTGTTGTTGTTTTGGGGTCACACCCATCGATGCTCAAGGGACCATATGGGATGCTGGGGATCAAAACCTGGGTCAGCCGTGTGTAAGGCAAACACCCTACCTGTTGTTATATTGCTCTGATCCCCATTCTATGTTTTTTAAGCACCAAATTTTTTGGTTGGTTTGTTTTGGGGGCCATACCTGGTAGTACTCTGGTGTTACCCCTAACCCTGCACTCAGAAATGATGCCTGACAGCTTAGGGGACCATATGGGATGTTGAGAATGGAAACAAGGTAGGTTGTGTGCAAGGCAAATGCTTTGCCCTCTGTGCTATTGCTCTGGCCCTGAAGCACCTCATTTTTTTTTTAATTGTTTTGTTTTGTTTTGTTTTTGTACCTAGTGTTGCTCAGGATCTATTTGAGAGTTGTGCCTCATGACACTTGAAGGACTTTGCAGCCTTTGCAGGGCTTGAAACTGGTTCTTCCACATGCGAAGCCTGCATTCAAGTCTTTGAGTCACCTCTCCTGTCCCAATCTCCACTCTTCCAGATCAATGAGAAGCTTGATGCATCTGGTTCTATTAGTGGTCTGAATTTTAGGATGATAGTTTTGATTAGGAGATGCCTCATAATCAAACTGTTGATTTTTCCAAGAGTTGAAATCCTATTGGCAATAATAAAAAAAAATCTTCCCCTTTCTTCCCAAAGAATGAAATCACCTTAATCTCTGGATAGGAATATAGTATCAATTAAGATGGAGTTAAGGGGGATAAGTTAAGGGTAAGTGAAAATGGGTGTGGGCACCCAGAAATAGGTGTTAGGAGCTATTGCTATGTACCAGGCTCTTTTCTAGGTTCCACATGTGTCAGAAATAACACAGACTGACCATGACCCTGATCTCTAGGGGCTGACCTAAGATCTAAGTTTCCAGGCAAAAATCCAGGGAGGACTGGTGGTGGTAGGGTAGGGAGGAGGACTGACAGATGGGGTGATAATTGTGTATGGAGGAGGCTCAGGGAGGAGTGATAGCAGGAACAGAAAATGATTTCAGAAATGAGTTGATCGTTAGAGAAGGTTCTTTTTTTCCTTCTCATAAAGACATCATGCCACTGAGACGTGAGTTAAATCAGCAGCCAATACAATTGGGCTCTGCCTCCCTCTCTTGGGGACGGATTTGATTGCCTGATTCTCCTCCACATTCGGGAAAAACATTCTAACCAGCCCCACAGGCTGCCTTGTTGGGTCCTGGGATTTAGTCCTCCTGGGAAGAGTCTTTTCTGGGCCCTAATGCAAAGCCTAATCCCTCCCTCTCCGCTTCCACCAACTCCCCTTTCTCTCCTGGCCTCTGCAGAGAAAGGCCAGTCTAGGCAGAACAGATAAACAGAGAGAACAAATGGATGACAAAATCACCTCGCAACAGCAGGCCATTCTTTGAGGGGGATCATGAATATTTTACTTGAAACTGAAAGCTTCCCCAAAATTACATTATTCCTGAAAAGGCTAAGGAGGAAGGGGGAAAAAAAAAAAGTTGACAGTAATGGACAACTTTAATACTGCAGTAATGTCCAGGAAGAAATCATTAGTTTCGACGAAATTCTCATTTTAATCGTGGTATCAAATACGTTTTTAAGTGCTTCCGCACCAGGGGACAAGAGAAAAGGCTAGAAAATGTGCCTTGCAGAGGATACGTAACAACAATAATAATAAACGCCTATGTGACTAGCATTTTCTTTTCTCGTCTTTCCCCCCCTGATTATAAAAAGGAGAGTCTGCAAAGTTGAGAGAAGAAAATTTAGGAAATGGAGATGAATTTAGATCAGGAAGCACAATCTTGTATCCACCCACGACCCACCATTAATCACTTGCCCATATTTTGTTGTTCCATTGTCAAGTTTCTCTAGTTGCCCCAAACACTTTCATTGGCAAACAGCTGCGTGATGACCTTTGGCTAAAAACAGGGTCCCCCATGGTCAGAGAAGTTTGATTTTGCTCTCCCGAACACTCCTAGAGTTTTATATAAAAGGGAAATCTCTTCACAGCAAAAGAAATTCTATTTATAAAAATGTCGTGTTTATCTTCCTTTCATCACTATTTTTCAGCCTTGCTGAAAATGGGAACTATTTTATGCATTTATCTGGCCTGTTGCATGTGTACCCCCAGTTTCTGCATTTAGGAAACAGGGATGTATGCGGGAGACAGAAGGGGACAGGTTACCAACCAGTCAGCCGTGGCCTCTTGTCATAGTTGTTGGGCGTCTCTTGGGAGGCTGAACTGACATCCAGAACATGTGAAACTCAGCAAATTCTGGAGTCTTACAAGAATTCTGGAGCCTTACCGGGTGCCTGGTGAAGAAAGGCCATGTGCGTTACAATATTGAGGGAGGGGATGAAGATATCCAGGTGTCTACTATCCCTTGAGATTTTGCTTGCAGTGACAAGGGCTTAGAAACCTGCTGTGTTTTAGGAGAAAGGGGTTTTGCAAGCTGATTGGGCAGAAATCCAAGGCAGGCTAGGTTAGGTAAGGGTTTCAGATCAAGCTTTTAGCCCCATACTCTGGGCCCCAGCATCTATTCCACTTGGCAGAGGTGGCCATGATATGACTCGGTCTAGGGAACAGAGGTGCGTGTGATGGCTATTGTCAAGCTTATTCATTGACATGCAACTTTTTTCTTCCCCAGGAGACATCAGGTATGATGAGGCCATGGGTTACCCCATGGTACAGCAGTGGCGGGTTCGGAGCAACCTGTACCGTGTGAAGCTTAGCACCATCACTCTGTCTGCAGGTGAGAACCCCCCACCCTTCCAATTAGGGGCCCTTCTCTTCCAGCAGGATGTGTTGGAGCACTGTGAAGGGAAGGAGGCCACACCTCCCACCATGTAGGGGTTCAGAAAAACAGACAACGAGAGGCTGCGTGTTATAGGAGGGAGCTATCTATCCATGCTAGGAAGGCTTCTCGGAAGAAGCACTGTCTTGAATGGGGAGTGGCAGAGGAATGCCAATCAAACTCACATTCCTGTACTTCAAGAATCCACAGCTGAGAGATGCTAACTTTTTCCTAGGCCCTGTTCCTCTGGTCTCTCCTGGGTGATGTCTTTTCCTGCCCATTTCCTCATGGAATGAGCATATCATGCCTCTTTCCAAACAGTCACCCCTGCACCCCAGTCTATACCCACTAGTACTCCAGTGATGAATAGTTTTCTCCAGATGGAACATTTTCTTGTATGCCCATCGAGTTCACACGAGATGTTTTTTCTGTCTGGCTCTCTTCTCTTGGTACCACATCCTCCAAAACTTGAACAAACACCCTCATTCTCCACTCCCCTCAGATTAGCTGGAGGAATGCATGGAGCTGTAAACACTAAGTAAAAGCTTCAGGGGTGCAAAGGTCTGTCTCCCCTCTTAACCCCAGAGCTCTGAGACTTGATTTCTAAGTCCAGAGATCTCTCACAGGGGCTCAACACATAGCTGGGAGTCCTGTTGGAAGTAGAAGCAAAACAAACACAAACTAAAACATGAGAGAGAGGTGGAGAGAGAGAGAGTACAGCGGTTAGCATGCTTGCTTGAACATGGCCAACTTGGGTTTAAACCCCACTACAATGTATGGCCCTCCCAAGCCCCACCACCTGATCACAGAGGCAGAGGGAAGTCCTGAGCACCATTGGGTATGGTCCCCAAATAAAACCAACAAAATAAACAAACTGAAAAGATGGGATAAGGGAAGGACTCCAGAAAGATGGGAGTTGGCCTTGGGCCTTCTAGCCTCCTTCCAACTCTTTATAACACCTCTTTCCTATCTCCTATTCTCCCCTGACTCCTTCCTTATCTCTAATTTGCGAGCACATAGAATGCTCATTGCCTTGGAATTGAGGGACTAAAGTCCTCCTGTGGGGAGTAAACATATCAATTATTGATGGTGTTGGCTTAGCACTTGACCATATGCTCCAACTTCCAACTTCACTCAATCCTGATTGGTCCCATTTTTCTTGGTTCAATAAGGAAATTGAGGGTCAGAGCGGTTAAGTAATTTGCCCAGGGTCACACAGTCAAGTCATTACTGAACAGGAGTGGAGCAGGGATTTGATTGATGGCAGTTTGGTTGGGAGCCACCAGGCGTCTTATGTATTATTTATTACCTAACAGCAACCATATCATCATTAACAGTGCCTTATTAATGACTTAGTTTGCATGGGTTATTAGGTTAAGTGGGGGGATTCTAATCAAGTTTCCTGTTCTTGGAGTTGCCCTTTCTGCTTTCTTCACCCACACCACTGCATGACAATTCTGCACCTGAGAGGCCAACGTATATGTGCTCTATTTAATTTATTCAATTCTCTGTAACACCTTGAGCCTTTATAGAGCACACTTGGTCAGATTGGAGCACCCCACTCCACCCTGGCCAACCATGGTTAATAAGAAAGAAGTATGTTCACTCCCCATTGCTCCTGATCTCAGTGCCCAGCTGGTTGTTCTCAACCATGTGCTGGGACAGGCAACTGACTATGTCTGGGTCACGTGGAGGTGGGAGTCAATGTCAAACCAAAAGGACAAGACTGTTACTCTCAGGATGTAGGTGGAAGTTGAAGATCTAGCTAGAAGGGTATGAGAAATGTCTGGGAGCAAAAAAATCTTCTGGGCCTTGGGGGATTGGGTTTGATTTAGCAAAAAGAAGTTAGGAATCAATTTCTGGCTAGCTCTGGAGTGTCCCTTGACTTTTTGTGATAGGAAATGAGTATAAGAAAGGGATGGTAGCAATCTGAGGTCACAGGTAGATATGAAAATCAGGTTTAGTTGGGAGTAATTCTGAAGTCAGTAGCCAACAGGAAGTGCTCCTGGAGACCAAAATGCCTTTGAGTAAAGGCAATAATTATCATGCATGCAGCTGATCCAGGTTTGAGACCTGGCACCTGAGCTTGCCAGGAATGATTTCTGATCACGGAGCCAGGATTTAGACCTGAACATTGCCAGGTATGAGCCAGCTCCCCAACAAAATAGGATGCTGACCTTTATCTGGAGGTAGGGAGGAGGTCTGTGAGCTCCTGGAAGAAGATCATGGAGTCCTGGCTGTGAGAGAAAAGAGAGCTAAGGAGCAGATGGCAGCGAGTGATTGTGTATAGGCCCTGACTTGACCCCTAGGATTTAGTGACTCTTTGGCATAGGATGTAGGATGATGGAGCAAGGAAACACTGTTATTTGGGGAGGGGGGATGCATGGTAGAGACAGAAGGGGAAGAGATATTATATGGGAAGCTCAGTAAGTCAAGAATCAGATCTGTGATTACAGAGTTGTGATGAGCCCATGCATGCCCCCTCAGGTCCCAGTTGTACCCAGCACAAACTCCAGCTACCCAGTAAATGGATAAATAATGTAATTTGGGGTTAGAACAAGAGTGATTTGGATCCTCTTAGGAGCAAAACCAGTCACATCAGTCGGTTTCTGAGCTTTCCCAGCCACTTCTTCCTAATGGAGCTATTTGAGTTAGGGCTGCAATGTTGGGTTCCAAGGTGAACATGAAATGGGGAGACCTCGATTAAGGATTCTTCCTCTTACACATGAGTTGTCTAGTGGGGGTGGAAGTCAGCTTTAATTTTTAGGCCACTATGGTCTTGGAGGCTGCATGTTCACCTTGTGGCTTTCCTCCCTATCCTGGTGTCCTGTGAATTGATTCAGATGAGCACATCTTTGCACATGAACTTGGGCGAGGCACCAACTCTAAGTCAGAAAGGAAGAAATAAAATTTGGGGTAGTGGTGGAGTCATAGTGCATCAAGTAGGGCATTTGCCTGGCACACAGATGACCCTGGTTCAATCCCCAGCACCCCATATGGTACCTAGAAACTTACCAGGAGTGATTACCTGAATGCAGAGCCAGGAGCAAACCTTGGGCACTGCTGGGTATGCCCCCCCACAAACACACACACACTGTTGCTGCTTACCATGAGCTGATGACTAGCTTCTTAAGTAACTGCCTCCATCAAAATTCTCCTCCATCCAGGCTTCACCAACGTACTCAAGATCTTGACCAAAGAGAGTAGCAGGGAGGAGCTTCTGTCTTTCATCCAGCACTATGGCTCCCATTACATCGCGGAGGCCCTTTATGGCTCAGAGCTCACCTGTATTATCCACTTTCCAAGCAAGAAGGTCCAGCAACAGCTGTGGCAACAATATCAGAAAGGTAAGCCCGAAGGCCTGGAGGTGGTGGCCAGACAGACGAGATCTAGAAGTTCAGCTGTTGGGGGCTTCCATGTTGCTCAATTCCTGGCTGTCGTATCTAAGCCTTAGGCAAATTCTTATCCCCTCCTTGGGTTTCTCTGATACCCAGCAGATGGCATCGCAGAATTTTTTCTCATTGGGTGTATTCTGAGGTGTAAAGGGGATGTTCTAGACAGCAAAGGAACAAGCCAAGTTTATTTAGCTATCTGGCAAGGTTCAAGGTGAAGGTGGAGAAAAGGACTAGTTTTCTGTAGCTGACTAAATGAAAGACGTCCTGCCAGTCATGTTGGCCTCTGCAATTCTACTCTTCTAGAAGCAGCTGCCAAGAGAGAGATTGGTTTTGGGAATATTAGGAAGAAAGGGAGGGAGTGAGTGAGGGTGGGAAGAAGGGAGGGAAGAAAGGAAGGAAGAAGATACAGAGGAAGGAAGGATAGAAGGAAGGAAGGAAGGAGGAAGGGAGGGAGGGAGGGATGAAAGAAGGGGAGGAAGGGAGGGAAGAAAAAAAGGAAGGAGTTCCATGTGGTATAAAGAGGTAGCATAAGTCAGTGTCTGCATGTGCCTGAGCCATAAGTGAGAAGTTGAGTCTCTGACACCCTCAGTCAGATGTAGGCAAACACATGCCCAGTGCATGCATAGTGAGATTGGTGCCAGTAGTTTTTATTCCTGATGAACATTGGAAAGAAGGGGCTGTATCTATGGGAAGTGTGGTCCCCAGACTTACAGGATAGGCCCAGTGAAAGAAGCTGGCATGCATGAGGTCTTGGTTCCATCTCTGGCCTTGCAGGAACAAAAGCAAATGTGACTTCTTGCTCTGGCTTGTCCACTCTATTTCCAAGAGTTAAATGAACCTTAAAAGATGACATTTAGGGGCTGGAATGAGACAGAAGAACAAGAGACTTTTCTTTATCATTCAATTGTTAACACCAAATATGGTCCCCCAAGTCCCACCAGGAATGATCTCTGAGCACCAAATCTGGGGTAGTCTTTGAGCACTCCCAGGTACAATCCCAAAACAAAAATAGGAAGAAAAGAAAGAAAGAAAGAAAGAAAAGAAAGAAAGAAAGAAAGAAAGAAAGAAAGAAAGAAAGAAAGAAAGAAAGAAAGAAAGAAAGAAAGAAAGAAAGAAAGAAAGAAAGAAAGAAAGAAAGAAAGAAAGAAAGAAGAAAAGAATACAGATAGGATGGGTCATCAGAAATTGAAGGTCTCTTCACTGTAGTTCTGCATTGGGGGAAACAGAGGCCCAGAAGAAGCTTAGCCACACTACTCCACAGAGTAGAGATGCCCCACACACCAATGCAGTGTTCCCCCATGCTGTACCTCCCCCCATCCCAATTGAATAATGCCCCCAAAACACCTGCCTTGGCCATCACTAGGACATTCCCTTCTGTCTTGGGTGGGGGGAGCTGTCCCTCTGCCCTTTTGGCTGTGTTCTGCCCCTCCCTGCCTCCTTTGCTCACTGTTGCGTGGGGGTACGTGTGGGTTTACAGGCACGAGGACATAATTGAGTTGTCTGGGAATAGCTGCATTTTTATGGCTGTGACAATAACGGTCTTTAAGGAAGTGCATTAAATCAATAGAAGTCTCATTGTGCCACCCTATAAATAATGGGACACATCATTAAGCCAGGCAATAAGCTTCAGGACTTGGAAGTAAGACAATTAGGTTATGTTTATAAAAACCTCTGCTCGCCATGGCTGTTGAATTCATTTGCCTCTTCCCTCATGGGGTGGGGGAGACTTCCCTCTAATGGTAAAGCCCATCCTGGCTTTATCTCTGAGGCTCCAGAACTTTGGACAATTGCAAAAAGTCCTTAGACATGGGACCAGAGTGGTGGCACAAGCGGTAAGGCATTTGCCTTGTACACACTAACCCAGGACAGACAGTGGTTAGATCCCCTGGCATCCCATATGTTTCCCCAAGTCAGGAGTGATATCTGAGTACATAGCCAGGAGTAATCCCTGAGTGACACTGGGTGTGGACCAAAAAGAAAAAAAAAGTTTTACACAGAATCTGTCTCAGTATCTAGGCCCCTATTAGACCATGACTGTGTACTACATGGTCATTGTGCTCCTCTGAGCTGCTCTAGAAGGCTCACCCCCAAACCCCACAGTTTCCATATGCCGATGCTAAGAGTACAGAGAGATAGAACCCACCCACTGCTCTGTATTATGCTCGCTGCTTTTGCTGTGCATTTGTCCATCTGCACGTCAAAGGAACACCCAACACTCTGGTTTTACTTTTTAAATATGGGGATATTTGGGGGTGTAGAGGAGGATGAGAATCTGGGACATTCACCCTGGAGATAGGAAATAACTCAAATTAGGGAGAGCAGGTCTCCTTTCCTCCCTGACCAATCAGTTATGTGCCATTGGCCTATAGCACGCAAGTCCCCTGGGAACTGAGCCGGGTCACCTTGGATTTGGGGGCAGAGCAAGTGAGAAGAGGGTAGAGAGGACCTTATTGGTAGAGCAAGACAGGCAGCATGACAGTGTTGTCATCACTCCTCAAGCTGTTGCCAGGTAGCCTGGACTTAAAGACTACCTGAGTTTCTCTTGCTTCCTGTATGGAATGAGGACAAGGACACCCTTGTGGGACACTAGAGGTGGAGGGTGGTGATATGAGATCACACTGGCCTGCAGTAGAGGCACAAGAGAAAGGCGCTGAAAAAAATGTTTTTGTTTTTGGGTTCCACCCAGCGGTTCTAAGGGGTTACTCGTAGCTCTGCACTCAGAAATCTCACCTGGCAGACTCGGGGATCCTATGGGATGCCAGGGATCAAAACCGTGTCTGTCCTGGGTCATTTGGATGCAAGGCAAAGGCCCTACCACTGTGCAATTGCTGTAGCTCTGAGAAATTAAGTACACAGGTGAAGGCTCAGGGGCTTTAAAGCTTCTGTCCATTCAATATGAGACCATGAGTTGAATCCCTAATGTCACTTGCAGGCAAAGGCAAGCTCAACCTGGGAGGCAGAAAGGCACCATCCAGGCATAGATTTTTTCCAACCCAACCTGGGCATTTGAGGGGTCTTTGAAATCAGTGCTGAGCTGTAGCTATGTGACTTGGGACATTTCTTGCTTCCCAGGGATAACGGGCAAAGCAGCCCAGCCAGGATCATTGGCACTGTCCTTTACATTTGATCATTTCCTTTGCAGCAAAGAAAGAAGCAGAGATACTTCTAGTCTTCAAGAGCTTAGAAAGTGGAATCTTAATAGCAGAGGGATGTATGTCACTTAATCTGTAATTGAAAAGGATGGAATTAGGGCTGGAGAGATAGCACAGCAATGGACATTTGCCTTGCGTGCGGCTGGCCTAGGAGGGACCTGGTTCGATTCCCGTATCCCATATGGCCCCCCAGTCTGCTAGAGGTGATTTCTGAGTGCAGAGCTAGGAGTTAACCACTGAGTGTTGTTGGGTGTGGCCCTCCAAAAAACCCAATCAATCAATCAATAAAATTTTTTGGGGGGGCCACACCCAGTGACGCTCAGGGGTCACTCCTGGCTATGCGCTCAGAAGTCGTCCCTGGCTGGCCTGGGGGACCATATGGGGCACGGGGGATCGAACCGAGGTCCGTCCAAGACTAGCGCGGTAAGGCAAGCACCTTACCTTCAGCGCCACCGCCTGGCCCCAAAAATTTTTTTTAAGAAAAGGGGGAAGTGAAATTCCAGTCGAAGTTCTTGCTTCCTTCATGCTTTGAGGTCCAGAGAGATCAGACAGGAAAGTGCCAGACTTCCCTAGAAACAGAAGATGAACTCAGATCATTGCTTTGATTTAAGACAGGCAGCTGGGGGGAAATTCAAGCTTCACTGGAATCCACAAGAGTAGGGGATAGGTACCCCAAATAAACTCCAGGAGAGTTCTGTTTACTCTGAGCCCCCTACACACTATTTCTTCATGTACATTGCACAGGGCAAGACACGTGGATCACTCATTCATTCATCAGTTCACTGAGCATTTTCTGACACCAGGTGTCAGTCTGAGAGATCTCTGTGAAGAAGACAGGGGTGTTGGGACCATTGCCTGACTCTCTAAGACCTCCCATGACTTGTATTTTGTTTGGATATTTTGTTTGTTGGAAAGTCACAGATACATACTGGGAAGAAGTAGGGGGCTGGTGTTTGGTAGGGAATCCACTCCTTAGGAGATAACAGCCATAACTTGTTTTACTTATAAATTCTGAAAAATTGAGGTAAGTGCAGCAAAGTGAAAGGTCTTCAGGGTCATGTGGGAGGAAACTTGGGATCAGTGAGCAATGCAACCTCCTGCTTTAAGGGGCATGTGGAGAAGAGGGAGCCAAGGAAAAGGAACAAATTTCCAAGTGCATTCTTATATGCAGGAGCCCTGGTTCTATCCCCAGCTCCACATGGTCCCCCAAAACAGTCAAGAGTGACCACAAATAGGGTCCGGAGACATAGAACAGTGGTAAGGCATTTGTCTTGCATACAGCCGATCAGGGATGAATACAGTTCGATTCCTGGCATCCCATATGGTCCCCCGAGGTTGCAAGAAGTGATTTCTGAGCACAGAGCCGGAGTAACCAGTGAACATTGCCAGGTATGGCCCCAAAAAACCTCAACCAACCAACCAATCAATAAACTGCTTTATAAAAAAAAGAGAGATCACAAATGAACAGAAATGGAGAGACGGTAGTACATACTCACAGACATTTTGTATTTTTCTTTTAATGAGATGAAGTAAAAACGAGATAAACAGACACAGTTCCTAATGCTGATTCCAGAAGGATTGTGAACAGACCAAAAGCTGCAAAGATCCATGTAGGGAGATGGACTTTCTTCACACCAGGCTGGGCTAAGGGCTGGGACTGGAATTATTGGCATTACACCAGTTATTTCATTCAACAGTGTTTGTTGATAAAAGTCAGGAAGACACATGCTTAGAAGATGACCTAAATAGCTGGAGTTATGTATTCTTTTGTTTTGTTTTGTTTTATTTGGGGGGGGGGGCTACACCCGGCGGTGCTCAGGGGTTACTCCTGGGTGTCTGCTCAGAAATAGCTCCTGGCAGGCACGGGGGACCATATGGGACAGTGGGATTCGAACCAACCACCTTTGGTCCTGGATCGGCTGCTTGCAAGGCAAACACCGCTGTGCTATCTCTCTGGGCCCGAGTTATTTATTCCTAAGTACACCAGATCCTGGCTGGATTAGCAAGGAAGCTGGTCTTGCGTGGTTGACCATAAGCACTAAGCCATGTGCTGAATCTCTTGTTTCAGCTTAACAGTGACCATTTGGTGGAACCAGAGGGAAGAAAAGGCTCCCTGGCTTGTGTTTTGGCCAGCTAATGTGATTCTCTACTCTGGGAGGACAATGATGGATGCAGAAATTACTACTTGGATAGATTTCTGCAGTTTCAGTTTGAGTCTTTTTTATAGGAAAAAAGAGTGACTGTGGAAGGCAGAGTCTATGCATAGGAATTATGAATTGTGCTGTGTATGAGAGAGAGAAAGGAAGGGAGAGGGAAGGAGGAAGAGAAGAAGGGAGGAAAATTCTCAAATCTAGAAAAGAGACTAAGAGAAGCAAAGCAGATAGGAGAAGATAAAGTATTCATCTGGATGGCTTTTCCAAACTAAGCAACTCTTGTGAAATGAGTCTTCTACTGCTCTTGGACTAAGATTGGGAGAGTTCCAGGTATACAGTCATCCTCACAGGTAAATGCCTATAGTCACGTTTAAGAGATTTTTTTTATCTTCATTATGATTTTAGACCTTCTGAGAGAATGACTTTCTGCTTTCCATCATAATTACAATGTACTTTTTGAATGTCATCAGTAATATTCCTAGACTATTCTATAAAGGAGTTAGAAAGACAGTCCAGGCGCTGGTGGGAGGAGAAGAGGAAAGGGAAGACAGTCGATCGTTTCCTTCTTTTGTGAGGACAAGTGTGACCAAAGAGGGTGACAGGAGTGAAAGCCCTCTCTGGGACTCTGGGTTTCCTGAGGGAACAAGCTGCAAACAGACATAAAAGGCCTCTTTGTCAGAGCTGAGACCTGTTCAGGTACAAGGCAGGTTGACTTCTCTGGGGTGTATGTATGTATGTATGTATTTGTGTGTGTGTTTGTGTGTGTGTGTATGTGTGTATGTATAAGAGAGATTCCAATAATTTTCAGCTTCCATTTGCTAGACCTTACATCCTTAGCCTTTGATGCAATTTTCCACTTCTGGTTCAAAGCACTTTCCTTTTTTCCTAATTTTTATATTTGTGGGGGGCCACAGCAGGTGGTGCTCAGAGACCACTCCTGGCTCTGTGTTTAGGTATTTCTTCTCCAGGCCTCTCTTGGCCTCCCACAAGGCTTGTGTACCTTGTGGGCAATTCTTCAAGCCGTTTCCTTGGCCCTCAAAATAGTTTCTTTGTTTGCTCCCATGGGGTCAAGTAATCTGGCTACCTACTTCTCTTCCTGCCCAGTCCTGTCTGGCAGGTTCATTGTCCTCTGTTCAACCAGTCAAAGATTCACAGGACCCTTGTTCCTCTTCTCAGACCCCATGTGCCCTGGAGGGCCTTTCTGCCATGCTGTCCATTGTCATTCACCTACATTAATGACTGGCATTTTCTATCTCGATCACAAAGTTTCCCTCAGATACATTTGTT
>PVKC010035398.1:0-13470 GCA_004027635.1 Crocidura indochinensis | reverse complement strand
TCTGTCTTTCTGTCTCTCCCCCCACCTCCATGTGTGACTTTAACGCTTGCCTTATTTTCGTTTCTTGTGGTTTGAAAAGGCTGTTCTGAGATGCTTTGTTTGTCCCAGTGAGAACAATCAAGAAAGTGAAGCACAGATCCCACGCAGATGGGACCCTTTTCTGCAGAACTGCTCACATGCTAGCTGCAGCCTCAGAAAGGCACAACAACTCTGCTAGTCTCAGGGGAAGGGAGGTGTGTGCTCACACTGTAGATGCTGTAAGACACACAGAGTTGTGTGTTGTCAGAGCTGTAAGGTTCGGAGCAAAGGAACTTGTGGAAGAAGCATTAAAGGGTCTGTTCTGTGGGCACTGTCCAGCAGGCAGGGCAGGCAAGCATTGCCAGTGCTGAGACAGGCGACCTAAAGCGAGCTTCTCACACCCTAGGGTCCCAGTCGCCTCACGGGTAAGAGTAGCATGTGAGAGGCTAGGCTGTGGGGAAGCAAGGATCTGTCCCAGGGTGATGTGTCTCTCAGAAGTCTAATGTTGCACAGTCCCCTCCTGTGTGAGAAGATTGACCTGAACCATATGCTACAGGGTCTTCGGCACAAAATGGCAGCGCGCTGAAGAGAGAGTTCTCGGGAGGAAGCTACAATGCCAAGCGGCAGCCCATGCCCTCTCCCTCAGAGGGCTCCTTGTCTTCTGGGGGCATGGACCAGGGGAGCGATGCCCCAGCACAGGACTATGACGTGGAGGTGAGTGAAGAGATAGTTACCCTGCTGGGCATGGCTGAGGGTGCCCTGTGCAGGACCAGTAACTGCTTGGGAGACTGGCCGTGACTGTAACGAATTTACCACAACTCCTGGCCAGAGAGCAGCCAAGTTGAGCACTGAGCTCACAGAGCCGTGTTCCTGGAGGTCAGGCCTCCTGCTGGAAATCTCTGAGAAATGACATGGAATTCTGATTGTTATCGTGTATACTATACCACTTAGGCAGCTCAGAAACGCGGCTCCTCAAGTCTCGTGGGCATGTGGCCAGCGGGGCCCCATAATCAGCTGAGCCCTTCCTGCCCCTCTGTTTCTCATGATTGTCTCTTGGATCTTACAGGACTCTGATTCTCCAAGGCATTCCACCGCTTCCAACAGTTCCAACCTGAGCAGCCCACCCAGTCCCATGTCTCCCCGAAAGACCAAGAGCCTCTCCTTGGAGAGTGCTGAACGCAGTAGCTGGGACCCGTGATGACCTCGGCACTTGTGATGCCAGAGTAACTTTCTCTCCCTCCCTCCACGTTTGATCATCTCCCGCTACGGCCCACAGTAGCTGGGTGGGGATTCAGGATTTCTGACGATAGCCCCTGGACTAAATAGCAGCCACCGTTCAGACAGACTTTCATTAAGCACCATAGACTAAAACCAGCTTCATTCGCACACCTAGAGTTACTTTCTGTACTCTTTTACCCTCACCCCAAAGGTAGCTTCAGTAGACAGATTCCCCCAAACGTAAGTGATAAGGATAAGTTAGACACTTCGTTTTCACAATAGAGTCACCTTCTACTCCCGACATAGCACAGTTCCCCTGTCTGCCCTGAGAGGTGCTAAGCCCTCACTCAGCACCCACAGTGAATGTCGACCCAATTGTTGCCAGTAAGTCCTTATTAATTAAAACAATGCATATTTTACTACAATACAGAGTTTACGTAAATACACAAATGTAGAGGTTAAATACTGAATGTATATAGTAAAAAGAAGCATCTTGTATTCAAGGAAAAATGGATGCATATATGAGAGAGATCATTTAATTTAAAGAAATGTGTTGTTTCTTGTCTGTTTTCCAGCTAAGTAATTTAAAGAGTAGAAAATCCTCCCGCTGATGGTTTTGGGAGGAAAGCAGGAGAAATCAGTTCCCTGTAGAGCTGTGTCCTCACATGGACTCCGGGAGTCAGTGGTCAGGCCTCTGGGAGAATATTCAGGCAGGTTTTCAGGAAGGGGCAGGCTCTGGGCACCAGACTTGACGTGTGTAGCTTCTTCAGTATCCCAAAAGGCAGACACATCTGTCCAAGACACTTCTTTTCTAGTAGGAGAATGTGGACTTTTCAATACTTGGGATCCTATCTGCAAGAATACCAAGAAGGGCCATGGAGAGGCTCCAAGAGAGGCTTGTTCTGTGCCAGTCAGTCCCATCAGTCCCGGATTTCCACCAGAAAGAACCTGCTTGAGGATGGGCGTGAGCTTCTTCAGAAGCTGGGCAAGGTCTCTACTACCCAAGAGCCAAGACCCTGAGCTCAGAGAGTGGGGCCCCCGCCTGGCAGTTTCACCTGCTCCTCTTGTGCTCCTTGTGGTCCCATTTGCATTCCTGTTGTTTCCATCACCACCAGGGAGTGAGGTCAGAACCAGAAGAACCTTATTTTCTCCTCAGTTGTTTCACCAGTTAAGTGCATGAGTTGAGAAAGAAATAGGAATAAAAATATTCCATGGAAGTAAGTCAAGCCTCCCTCACTTTTTAGCTAAATTTCTCTGAGAAAGTGTCTTCTCTCTGAGCACTCTCTCCTTCTGATCTGCTCCCGCACTCTTCCTGAGCACAGGTGATCCAGTGGCCCTGCCCACTGTGGGCCTGGCTCCCCCTCCCATCTCTGCAGAGAAGGAGCTGCAGGCTGCTTAGGGCTAGGAGGCAGGATCTGTGTGGAGTGACCCACAAAGCTGACACTGCCTGTTCCACGCTCAGACTCTGCTTGCTTACACCCGACCATGGTTTTTCTGAGATGGGCTTGTTACTATACAGTTTTTGCTTTGGGGAAGTTTCTTGTAAAGTTTCATTTCTGCATGCAGAAGCCTTGAATAGGTCTTGACTCCAGTTACTGCCCTTCAGAAGAGGAGGGAAGCACTTTATTTGGAATTGGCTGGCTGGAGGCAGATGCTGACCACCTATTGCTGCCTCCTCTCTCCCCATCTCTCTCAGATGTCCCCACCTTTTCCTCCTGCCCATCCTCTAAGCCAAGGAAGCAGATTCACAGACTCTAAAGTCATTAGCTTGTAGTTTTCACAACCAAGTGTTGCTGTGGGTGCTTGTTAGTTCAAGGTCACTCTTAGTAATAGAGATAACTCTGCCTGCATCTCTTTCTAGGAGCAAGAACTCCCAGTGCTGCACAGGGTGTGGCTTTTCCACCTGCCTAGTCAGTCACACAGATGGGCTTTCACAAGAAGCAGCTCCAAATAGGTTTAGTTCTGCAAGGTATACAAGGGGGAAAATGCTGCCAGTGCAATAGTAGAGGAGGCAGTTTTCCTAAGATAATCAGTACCTCTGGGTTCAAGCCTAAAATACGAGCCTGTTATCTTCAGAAGCCTCCGGATGAATGTCCCAGAAGATGACAGAAGATGAAGTCTATCCTGGGGGCAACAGCACTAGGCCTAGAGGGAGTAGTAGCTCATAGGAAGATATCTTGACTCTTCAGAGTCTGTTGTGCACCAAGATGGGGATATGTTAGGACATGGAGGCAGGAACTCACTGTTCAGCAGAAAGGAAACATTGGTGAAAATGCATTTTGAGCATAGTTTATGTTGGCATTCGGTGCTATCTATGTCCAACCAATTTGTTGTCTACACTTAAATTACAAATTACTCATGTGCTTTGGATATATGTATGTAAACACACAAATATGTATTTTGCCAAAAAGACAAGCCTTCTCCCTTATCAAATGATTGCTCAAGCTGATTTCACCTTAGCTAAGTGTTTGTGCATATACACACACACACATCCCTACTGTTAGTTTGTTTTTTTTTTACTAGGGATTAGTTTTGAAGTTATAAAGTACAATTTTAAAGGGCCCTTCTAGTTTGTTTTCCAAGCAGTTCCTCTACTCGGCCTTCAGGAAAGAATCTGAAGCTCCTGCTCTTCTTACAGCATCCACCTGACATTCCCTCTACTCTCAGCCTCTGCCTTCCCCAAGGTCAGAATCTGCAATTGGTGACTGGGACCACAGCTGCTTCTATGAAAGACCAATTGCATTTCAATAGATTCTCAGGTTTCATTGAAGAGAAGCTAGGCAGGAGTAGCCAGATATCTTCACTCCTTAGGTATTCCAGGGATAGCAGAGCCATTTTCTGACCTTTGGCAGTAGTGACAAACTGTTCTCCCCACTAGCTGGAACCTTGGAGAAGCTCACCCTTTCCCCCCAACACCTGAGCATGGGTGCTCCTTGCAGCCAGGCTTACCTCTCTGCTCTTCCATCATAGCCTAGCCCAAATTCCATACTCGGTTGACTTTAGAACCCACCTCAGAGCCTTTTTCCTCCCCTGGCTTTACTCCCTACTTGTTGACTTTTTTGCAGTCCTGCTTGACATGAGGGCCTTGCTGCACCGGCGCTGTCTCTAATCCCTGCCCTGGCAACAGACACATGCTTGCACGCGCGCACACACGTACCCATTTCATCCAGGGGGAAACTGACAAAGAAACCTTGAAATTTCATAAAAAAAAAAAACAAAGTGACCTGCTTTTTTATTTGGTAGTGTAATATTTTGTTTCATAAATTTTTTAGGATTTTTCTCATTGTAATATTATGTACAGTTTTGCATGGCCTAGGTGTAATATTTTTTTCCTGTTTAGAATATAATTCTCACAAATGCATATGTATGGAAGGGGAAGAAAAGATAGTGCTTTGGCCTCTTATCACTCTTTATTTCACTTTGTTTGGTTTATGCCCTTGGTGTCTTAGGGACCTTCATAAGAGATCCTCTTTTACCAAACAACAATGGGGATCCTTTTGCACAGAATTATTTAAGGTGGGATCATCAGAAAAAGAACAGAAGACTCCACCAGTATTTTATGTTGATATCACTTAATATTAACCAGACTTTGTTGTATTGCAATAAAACAGGGAACTGTTAGAACTGAGTATTTTGTCCTTTTTTCTCTCTTAAAAATGTGTGAATGATGAAGAAAAGAGACTTCATTTTACTGGCTCCTACTTACTGCCAGTCTCCCACATCCACCATACTTAACCCTTTTTTTTTTAAGGCTTAGTGCCTGGGGTTTACTCCCAGCTATGTTCAGGAGATCACATGGTGCTGAGGGCCAAACCACAGCTTCTTGCATATATTCAGCCTTTGTCTTGGACCCCTCCCAGATCTCCTTACCTTAGGAAAGAAAATTGGGTTAGTTTTGATTTATCCATTCTTTCCAGAGCACAGGAAAGAATGGTGCATGGTTGTCATGAAGCTGACGATCGCGATCGCGGCTGATTGTTCAAGTACCCCTATTCCTCATTCAGGCTTGTGCCCTCAGGTTCTCCTAAGGATTTTTCAGTCCCTGCTGTGTGCCATGCCAAGTCCACTCTACAGCCAAAATCCCTTCTCATCATAGTCCTTCCAGAAACAGTTAACAGGCTTTGCATTAAGTGGCATATCTTGAGACATACTATTGAGGCCAAGCCATGAAGGAAATCTTAAACTAGGGTTTCGGGCCTGGAGAGATAGCACAGCGGCGTTTGCTTTGCAAGCAGCCGATCCATGACCAAAGGTGCTTGGTTCGAATCCCAGTGTCCCATATGGTCCCCCATGCCTGCCAGGAGCTATTTCTGAGCAGATAGCCAGGAGTAACCCCTGAGCACCGCCGGGTGTGGCCCAAAAAACAAAACAAAACAAAAAAACTAGGGTTGCAGCTCAATCATTGTTGAGTACCTTCCCTGTTTCCATCTCATATGGATTTCCATGTTGACACCCAGAATGTAATGTTACTTGCATAACATTAAACATTAAAACACTTGTCATACATAGTTGCATGGCAAGACAAACTTTTATAAAAGCCAGTGGCCAAATAGCTTGGAGGCTAGTCTATTATAGCTATTTGGGTCTGCCTTTGGAACTGGTGATATAGAAGTGGAATGTATGCTCCTTACCAAACAGGTAAGGCACAGATTTGGCCCATGCACCACTCTTCACCAATCCTTGGTTTACTTTTGTTCTGGAGTCACACTTGACAATATGGTGCCAGTTTGAATCCAGCCACCAGCATGCATAGCATGGGCTAAGCCTATTGTGTTGTCTCCATCCCGTTCAGCACTTGGTTTAGACTAGAGTGATTAGACCAGTACTACCTTCCTTTTACCCTTGCTGGTTCTCAGCCAAACCTTTCACCGCTGAGCCACATTCTCATTTGGCCATTATAGGAATCTACCTTGATAGGTAACCTCTATCACCTATAGACATGCATCCTTTAAGGGTAACAACTGACGAGAGCTGGAGCTGGGTGCCTTCCACTGCAGTGTTCTGAGGGCCCCCTCGACCTCCACTCTAACCCAGTGTTCAGCAATCCCAAACTGCAACAAGTCTTTTAAATTCCTTTGGAAACTGAGACCTCTGCACCAAGTTTCACTCCTGCCATACTTCCTGGGTATTCATCAGCCTATAAGAAGTGCCACCATCTAAACGTCCAAAATATCCATCACCCAGAAATTAAGTGTGCCCTAGAAAAGACACTGCATGGTCTCATTGCTATGCAGTACAGGCACAAGTCAGGCTGGCCACAGTTGCCAGGACCCCACCCAGGGGGTAGGCTCTCCCAAGCTTTTCCACGTGCTCATAACTGGTGTGAGATTTCAGGGGTCTCAGGCCACTGGGCAAGGACACCACCCCCAGGATTGATGCAGGCCCTTAATGAGAAAGAGGTCACCATCAAGGATTGTGTTTTATTGAAACAAAAATCTATTACAAATAGAACTGTACCAAAATTCAGAATAACCCCCAGGTCTAAGGAGTTGACATCTGTCATTCTTCTACATAGGCTCTCTAGGCCAGTGAAGAAGTGCCCACACCAGCCTTCGAGCAGAGATCTCATGTCACTATCTCTCCTGAGCTGCCTCCACCCTTCTTCAGGGCAACATCTCTGGAAACCTCCAGTTGTCAGCACTCACAATGCTATCCCTGCTCAGATGAGAGAGGAAAGGACAGAAATCTTCAAGGTGCCAGGAATAGAACCTGGTTGGCAGCATGCAAGGCAAGCACCATACCTGCTGTACTATCACTCCAGCCCTGTTTTGCTTGATATATATATTAGTGTTTTTCTCATTTGGTGGCAGGAGTTCTTATGGCACATAAGCTTTCAAAATTCCATTAGGAAAAACTGCAGCAGACGGGAGAAAAAAAACAGTTCCCTTTTCTATAGTTACTTCTAAGGATGAAAGAACAAGCAAATTGACAGGAAGTGACTGGAGTTTTCACTTTCACACAAAGCAGCCCAAACCACTCGCCTTAGAAACCATGCACACCCCAGTGATGGACTTTAGAAGCCCAGTAGTTGTCTGCATCTGCCCCCTCAAAGGCCACCCACCATTCCAGGAACAAGTCAGACGACACAGCCAGACACCAAGTTTCAGTGCGCAGAGGGCCCCTTACTGCCGCTCAGCCTGCCGCTTGCAGTAATTGCTGTAGGCCTCCTCAAACATGGCTTTACAGGAGAAGCGGGCCTTCAGCTTGGAGCAGATGAGGAAGGAGCCCCCCATCTTCCTATGCAGGGAATAGGTCTCTTCAGGTGGGGGAATGAGCCGGTGCTTCAGCATGACAGGGATCAGATTGTGGATCTTCTCAGTGGTGCTCTGGTTGCCAAAGTCAAAGGGTTCCTCTGAGGCAAAGGCCTCTCCCAGGATAAGTATGGCATCTAAGTGGGCATCTTCCATGGCCTGAAAGGAGGTAGGGTGACAAGCTGTAAGGAAGGCACCCATCAGCCAGCAGGTCCCAATATGTCCCAATGCTGAGGGTCATGTCTCCCTTTAACTTACTATACAGGCCTAAAATCTACCCAGTGGGGTCAGGCAAACTACACTGATGTATGAAGGGGCTCTGCTAGCTGGGGAAGAGGGGGGCCATGGCAGGACTGAGCCTGCCTGTGAGCATGCATCAAACTCCTTAGCCTCCCACTTCGGACTCAGCTTGTGGCCTGAGCCAGGCCTGTGCTCCCAGTGGGGCCATGAGGCTGGTCTGCTCGACGCCAACTGTGGGAGTGGAAGCAGTGCTTCCTGCATGGATTCAGTGGCAGGAAAGGGATGCTGCCCCTTACCAGGATGGGCGATGAGATTTCCACCAAGGCCCTGAATGCCTGTTCAGGAGCATCCTGGCAATTCCTTATGAGTCACTGGGGAACCCAACCACACCCCACCACGTGACCTTCCTGCCACTGTCACCAAATCCAACCACTGGTCAATAAGATACTACAGGAAGAGGCAGTCTATGGGCCCTGCTCCCCACACGCAGGGAAAGTCACCCCAGGAGCTGGCTCGCTCCTGTCAGGACTGTCAGACCTTGGAATCCCAGATCTTGGGAGCTCACCTTAACCTCATAGCCGGTGAGGAACTTCATCTCTATGGATTTCTGCCGCACAGCTTCCCGGTCCCTGTCAGCGGCAGCCCTGATGATCTGGGGGAAATGAAGGAGGTTCCCCTTGGGCAACACAGAGTAGTCCCCAAGTGCTCGTGCCACCTCATTTTAACCTTATTCCCTCTGAGACCCCTAGCCTGAAGACCACATAGTGTGAGCCTGATAAGCAGTGATGGCATGTGATAGCAGAGACTAAGCACAGTTGGGGACACGGGCCCCAGCACCCACCTGAATGTAGAGGTCCGTGAAGGTTCTGTCATACTCTCGTGTGGCCCCGAAGTCCAGAAGAGCCACCTGAGAGTGGGTAAGTGTAAAGTGGGGGGCCTGAAGGCCTAGGAGGTTCATTCCCACTATGGGGCAGGGCTCAGACCCATGTGGGTCACGCTGGACCCACCTTGTGTAGCTGAGGGTCGTAGAAGAAGTTGGCCCAGTTGGGGTCTGTCTGCATGAAGTGGAATTCAAACAGCTCCCGCAGGCACAGAACCAGGATGTTGTAGCAGATCTGGGGACAAGCAGGCAGGAGGCCCAGTCACAAGAGCACCGGACAGCCTGTGTGCCTAGTCTTCCATTTCACTGTCTTTGGCCCACACACAGGACAGTTTGGAATTCCTGGATACCAGCTGGCTTTTCCTCAGCTCCCGGGACCCCCAGGCCAATGCTGTCTCCAGGAAAACCCCCCCACAGGGTGCAAGGCCAGCATGAAACACACCTCATTGCGAACCTCCTGGCTCAGGCCCTCAGCCTGGTCCAGAGGGAAGCCAGACACCAGCTCGGTGGTGAGCACATGAGGGCTGCACAGTTCGTCCACAATAGCAGGCACACGGAAGAAGGGATGCTCCTTCAGCAGCTCCCTAGCAGGGCGGGAAGTCAGAAACAGCACACACACAGATTGGAGCTGGGGGGGCACCCCGCATCCCCTAGGGAAGCGCACCTGAATTTGCGGGCACACGTGGCCTCACGCTGGTAGTCACACTCCAGTACCAGTTCCCGCCGCAGCACGTCAATCAGGTGCTCAGGGAATAGGCCTGCTCCAGGAGGAGAGTGTCAGGGGGCTGGTCCCCCAAGGAGGAGGTCAGGGGCTGGGTCCCACCCCTGAAAAGCAGCACCATGCCAGTGCCATCGCCTGCCCAGACCTTCAGGGAGCACATTGCTCATGCTCAGCACCGCCATGAGGTTGCTAACGTCACTGTTGATGCTCTGGGCCACACCAGGGTACTGCAGAGGGACAAAGGGGGTAGGTGGCAGAGTGCAAAAATAGCACAAAGGGGCCCCACTCTCAACACCTTGCTGCTTCCCAGTTCTGTCCCCACCCAAGACATGGGAGCCATACCCCTGGGACTACTGCAGCTGGACACTCTCGCTCACCCCCCTGTAGGAACTGCCCATAGCCGGGCTCCTATGAACCCCGCTTGGGCCCCAGAATCAACAACTAGTCTGCTGTAGCCCCCACATTCAAACCGGCTCCACACAGTAGGTCTTCAAATAACGCAAAGACTTGAGCACTGACAGGAGACAATCCCCACAGGCTCCTGGCCTTACCTGCTGCTTCAGGCTAAGCACTGGTTTTGAAAAGTAGGGTGCTACAGTGCAGGTAGCACCTACCTGGATTTTCATGGCTACCTCCCGACCATCCTTCATGCGGGCCAGGTGCACCTGGCCAATGGAGGCAGCGGCAAAAGGTCGCTCCTCAAAGTACTCCAGATGGTCCCTCCAGTTGGGCCCCAGGTCATTGTTGAGAGTTTTCTGGAGAGAGGCAAGGGCTTTAGCAGAGCAGTGTGGTGGCTCAAGAGCCCAGACACAGCTCCCACCCCCCTACTGTAGTGCCCACCCACCGTCATCTGCTTCAATGGCATGAAGTCTGCACTCTGTCGCACCCGTTCAAAGATCTTGGCTAGATGGGGGTTGATGAAGGCATCATCTGGAGGGCATAGGGGGACAGGATGCTGGGCATTACCCCTGGGGCAGCTGCAGGGGCTCCAGGCAGTACCACTCTCCCATAGTTAGGCATCTCCCACAGTTGGGCCTGGGCCTGGAGGCTCCGTATGTCCCCTGGCATATAGGTTTCATACTGGGGACATCACATCAGCTTGCAGGGGAGAGCAAGCTAGAGAATATGCAGGGGAACGACATATGCTAAACTCTCTGTGACACTGAGACTCAAGCAGGAGATCCCTTAGAGAAGAACTTACGAGGTCTGGAGTAATAGTATCGCGTGTAAGGCATTTTGCCTTGCACACAGCTGACCCAGTTTTATACCAAGCACACTAGATGGTTCCTCCCCATACCCAGCCACTCCAGGAATGATCACAGCATAGAGCCTAGAATAAGCCCTGAGAATTTCTGGGTGGGGGCAATCAATCAATAAAACATGTTTAGGAAACACTGAAAGGACCCACCATGCTCTGACCATGCACTGACCATGCACGCAGCCCCACCCATGAGGACTCTCCTAGGAAGACTTGGCATCCCTGTAGAACCTGGGACATTCCAGCAGACTCTTGACTTGTGTCATATAGAGCCTGTAAGCAGATCCTGTTGGTGTGTCCATGTCCAGCACAAGCTCCTGAGGCATGCACCCCACATCCCTGCTACCTTGACATTTCCTTCATTCAGTAGCAGTGGGATGCTGATGCCTTCAGAGGCCCTGAGGTTACCTTAATTCCAGCTTTACTCTTGGGGTCACACTGAGTCAACAGCCACCCCAGCCACAACCACCCCCCCAATTCCCTCCTAGAGCCACACACCCCATGTTCTGACCTCCCCCAACTACCCCTAAGGACTCATCAATTTTTTTGTTTTTGTGGTTTTTGGGTCATACCCGGCAGTGCTCAGGGGTTACTCCTGGCTCCATGCTCAGAAATTGCTCCTGGCAGGCACGGGGAACCATATGGGGCACCAGGATTCGAACCGATGACCTTTTGCATGAAAGGCAAACGCCTTACCTCCATGCTATCTCCCAGGCCCCAGGACTCATCAATTTTAAGCCAAGAAACATCCCAGAGATCCTAGAAAGGTCCCCAGTGACACAAAAGAAACAACTGTAAGTCCCTATGTAAGAGAATGGTCAGGAACACCCTGACAGCTAGTGGAGGGGTTCAGGGCAGCCCAGCTCCTGCCTGGCCCTGCATGGTCCGAGGTGCCACCCCCCACTCACCCTGGATGCTCAGCATCTGACCCAGCTTGAGCGCAGCACCGCGCACCTTGCAGAGTGTGCTCACGATGCGCTCAGCGTTGGCCTCCGACAGGAAGGGACTGGAATCCAGCACGGCCTTCTTCCCTGGAGGCAGGGAGCAGCGGGGCTGTGGGTGAACCCCGCATGAGCACAGGCCCCAGGTGGTGTGGGATCCCCATAAAGGGCAACATGAGAACAAGGAGGTATGTTCTCTGCACCCCTACACACATGACACATATGCTTGCACACCTCGTGTCTGTGGAGCCTCTCACTGTCCATCAGTCCCTGGCCAGGAGAGGTGCAGGCAGCTAAGGGGGAATTGTTGCAGGTACTAGGTCTCAGATCACAAAGACTCATGGGGAAGCCTGAGGCAAGGTCTTCCACATCACTGTCCCATCACCCCAGTGTATGGACAAAGACCCCTGAGGTAACCGAGAACACAGGGTCAAGGGCAGACAACCCAGCTGCTGCCTCCATGACATTCTACAGTCGGCTGGCCCCAGGATGAGTCAGGGATGTCAGGGTGCAGGTAACCTTTGTCCAGTACATTCGAAATAGTAGGGAAGGAGGGGACAGACAGCCAGGCAGCAGCCAGAGGGAGACCACCCCCGCATTCAGCAGGAACATGGGGCTTCCTGGCCCCGCTGGAGCAGATCTGAGAGGGCAGGTTCTGCCCAGCTCTGTCAGCTCTGAGGGCGGCCTGTGGACAACTGCTTTTAGGGGTCCCAGAGGGCACACGGTGGGGTAGGAGGGGGAAGGGGGTCTCAAAACAATATTTAGTGGTCACAGAAGTGTCAATCCACAATAAGGCCACATCAGAACAGGACCAAGCAAGATCCCCAGATCACCCCTCACCATGAAAATCTAGAGCCCCAACAGAAGGACAAAGACTGTACTTCCTTGGTCTGAGAGCCTGGACTGAGAGCAGCAATCCTCAGACTGGGGGACAAAACTCGGCCTTCAGCAAGTCCCACATGGGCTAGAGGCAGAAGCCCAGCCTGGGACTGGGCCTGGCAGTTCTGATGTGCACACAAAGGCCTTTCTACTGGCAGGGCTGCCTCTAGACTGAGCTCAGCCAGGCTGACCAGCCTCCACCAGGCTCTGAGGTCCTAGTGCCTGCTCAGGAAGCTAAGTTGAGGGAGTGGGGGGTCAGAATATGGGGCGGGGGCTCTGGAGTCAATGCCCCAGGGCCTGCTGCTAAAAACAGTACCTGTCCCTGAACAAGGAGCCAATGTGACCTCTTCCCTGCTTGGCCCTACGCGATGGAGACTGCCAGCGTGGGATGTACAAAAAAGTCGGCAACTTCAGAAAAACTCAGTCTGGCTTCCCAAAGCACCTCAGCACTGAGGTCAAACACATCGTGGCTTTCTCCATGTTCCAGGCTCCCAAGACACAAGCCTGGGACAGGACACCCCCATGCACAGAAAGCCTCATGGTGAGGGGGTGTCCAAGGACCCCCCACACCCCTGGAGCCCACAGTACCCAGTCACAGGCTAGAAGTCAGCATTCCAGGACTGCAGAGCAACAGAGTAATAAGTCATCACTGGGGGCCCCGAAAGGAGAAGAGACGGCAAGACACTGGAATAAGCCAGCATCTTCTTAGTGTCCTGGGAGCAGGCCCACACCCACTGCCCCAAATTCCTAATTCTTTCTAAAAAACCACCCAGGAGATAACTGTCAGCAATGTGTGTAGTTCCTAGTCCAGCCCTGTAACACCCTGGGAGCCTGGGGGGTGTGGGGGGGAAGGAGGGCACCCTCAGGTCCTAGTAGCAGCATTAGGAGCACCTGCTGCCGCAGAGCCTTCTCCACTGATCTGGGCTGCAGCTGGGGTACAAGATGCAGGGGAGCCCCAAGCAAGGCCAAGCTACCAGGCATAAACCAAGGGCCAAGTGGGTCTGTCTTAGCAGCACTAACACCCTTACCACAGCCAAATGGGAAGCCTGGACACCTGACCCAGC
>PVKC010035396.1:0-13472 GCA_004027635.1 Crocidura indochinensis | reverse complement strand
CAAGGAAGAAATACAAATGGCCAAAAGACACATGAAAAAATGCTCCACATCACTAATCATCAGAGAGATGCAAATCAAAACAACTATGAGGTACCACCTCACACCACAGAGAATGGCACACATCACAAAGAACGAGAACAAACAGTGTTGGTGGGGATGTGGAGAGAAAGGAACTCTTATCCACTGCTGGTGGGAATGCCGTGTAGTTCAACCTTTATGGAAAGCGATATGGAGATTCCTCCAGAAAATGGAAATCGAACTCCCATACGATCCAGCTATACCACTCCTAGGAATATAACCTAGGAACACAAAAATACAATACAAAAACCCCTTCCTTACACCTATATTCATTGCAGCACTATTTACCATAGCAAGACTCTGGAAACAATCTAGATGCCCTTCAACAGACGAATGGCTAAAGAAACTGTGGTACATATACACAATGGAATACTATGCAGTTGTCAGAAGAGATGAAGTCATGAAATTTTCCTACAAATGGATGCACATGGAATCTCTCATGCTGACTGAAATAAGTCAGAGAGAGAGAGAAAAACGCAGAATGGTATCACTCATCTATGGGTTTTAAGAAAAATGAAAGACATTCTTCCAATAATAATAATATTCAGACACAAAAGAGAAAAGAGCTGGAAGTTCCAGCTCACCTCATGAAGCTCACCACAAATAGTGATGAGTTTAGTTAGAGAAATAACTACATTTTGAACTGTCCTAATAATGAGAATATATGAGGGAAGTGGAGAGCCTGTCCAGAGTACAGGCGGGGGCTGGGTGAGAGGAGGGAGATTTGGGACAATGGTGATGGGAATGTTGCACTGGTGATAGGTGGTGTTCTTTACATGACTAAACCCAAACACAATTATGTATGTAATTAAGCTGTTAAAATAAAAAAATTCAAATATAGGAAAAAAATTAAATCTTGCAGAACCAGGGGTCCCCCCTGCCGTGCCCCGCCCCACTTCTTCCTCTCAGAAGATGCAGCAGAAACCTGGGGTGCTGGAAGCCACACAGAACCAAGAGGAGGCGACAGCCATCGGGTGTGTCCTGAGTCTAGGCAGGAGGTGGTGTGGATCGGGTTGGGCTGTTGCTTCTCCTTGCTGTGGTCTCTCATTAAAGCTCCCTTTTCTTTCCCTCCTGGGATGGACAAGCCTCCACGACTGCCCTGGCCATGCGGTCTGTGGGGGCATCCAGACTGGGCAGCAGCTGAACTTTAGGGGTTCAGTTGGGATCTAGTAGATGACCGTTTTGACACGCTAGGTCGTTTATTTTTTATATATCTTTATTTAAATATCTTGATTACAAATATGATTGTGATTAGGTTTCAGTCATGTAAAGAACAGCCCCCTTTACCAGTGCAACATTCCCACCACCAATGTCCCAAATCTCCCTCCATCCTACCCCACCTCCACCTGTACTCTAGGCAGGCTTTCCAGTTCTCTCATTCATCCACATGGTTATGATAGTTCTCAGTGTAGTTATTTCTATAATTGTACTCACCACTCTTTGTGGTGAGCTTCATGAAGTGACCTGAAAGTTCCAGCCCTCCTCTCTTTGTCTCTGAGGATTGTTGCAAAAATGACTTTTATTTTTCTTAAAACCCATAGCTGAGTGAGACTATTCTGCATTTCTCTCTCTCCCTCTGACTTGTTTCACTCAGCATGGTAGATTCCATATAAATTCATGTATAGGAAAATTTCATGACTTCATCTCTCCTGACGGCTGCACAACATTCCATTGTGTATATGTACCACAGTTTCTTTAGCCATTCATCTGTTGAAGGGCATCTTGGTTGTTTCCAGAGCCTGGCTATTGTGAATAGTGCTGCGGTAAATATAGGTGTTCTAGTTTTGCAAGACATTCTAATTTTTGTTGTTGCTGTGTTGAATCTGAATTTCTCATCGATCTTTGTTTCAAGCCCAAACCTAAAAGGGCCGGTCTGGGCAGGGAAAGGGGATGGGCAGTGTTTTCTTTCCAACAGCCAGGGACTGAGATCAGTGGTGCAAAAGAGGGAACTGGAACTTCAGAGGGGGATCGGGTGGGGGTGGGAAGGGTGTGTTTTCACACCAGAAAGAATCAAGAGTATTCAAACGTTTCTATTCATCACGATTTTTCTGTGTGCCTTGAGACAAAACCCCTGTCTTGTACTACCCCGAGCTGTTCACTCTATTCCCAGCTTGGACCTGGATGCCACTGCCAGAGGACGAGTCTGCAGCAGTTGTGAATAGGTGGGCAGACTCCATGGGGTCCTGTGTCTCCTGCTACAAGTTAATGTGATCTCAAGCCTGTCACCAAAGGAAGACAAATTGAAGCCAACAGCTGGCCCAGTGGCATGGGAGCAGAAGGGTTGGAAGTGGAGGGACATGAGTTTCTGGGGCTCGCGGCCATTCCCTGGAAGTCGACTTCTGCACGCTTCTCTCCGGGACCTGAACTCGACTTTTTTTTTTTTTTTTAAGGACAGAAGTTTTTTTAATGCTTAACAAAAGTGTAATAGACATTTACACTAGTGCAGGGTATCTGGGAGGGTTTTTTTTTTGGTTATTTTATTATATTTGTTTTGTTTTTGCAGAAGGTGTGGGTGAAGGGTTGTCATTTGTATTTATTCTGACTCTAAATCTTTGATAATAAATGTAAACGAATGTTTGCCAAAAAATGAATTAAAGACCTTGATATCAGACATGAAACTATAAGGCATATAGAAGAAAACATAGGTAAAACACTTCATGACACTGAGACTGAAGGCATCTTAAAGGAGAAAATACTACTGTCCAAACAAGTGGAAGCAAAGTTAAATTGAGAAGCTTTGGGGGCCGGGCGGTGGCGCTGGAGGTAAGGTGCCTGCCTTGCCTGCGCTAGCTTAGGACAGACCGCAGTTCGATCCCCTGGTTTCCCATATGGTCCCCCAAGCCAGGAGCCATTTCTGAGTGCATAGCCAGGAGTAACCCCTGAGCATCACTAGGTGTGGCCCAAAAACAAAACAAAAAAAATTGAGAAGCTTTTGCAATTCAAGGGAAATAGCAACTAGGGTAAAAAGGTCATCTATGAAATGTGAGAAGTTATGACCTTTTTACTCTAGTTGCTATTCACCCAATACCCATCAAATAAAGGACTTGATATCTAAGAAAAAGCATCTAACTCCATCAAAAAATGGGGAGGAGAAATGAACATACATTTCCTCAAAGAAGAAATACAGATTAGCAAAAGGCACATACAAATGCTCTACATCACTAATAATCAGGGAGGTGTAAATAAAGACAGCAATGAGATATCATCTTACGCCGTAGAGACTGGCACACATCACAAAGAACAAGAGCAACCACTACTGCTGATATGTACGTGGGGAGAAAACAAATTCTTATTCACTGCTGGGAATAATTCTGTCTAATCTAACCTTTCTGGAAACATTATGACTAATTTTTTTTAAAAAAATTGGAGAGTGATCTCTCATATAATCCAGCAATACCACTACTAAGGATATAACCTAGGAACACAAAAATACAATACAATAATGCCCTCTGCACTCTTAAGCCTATTGAAATGATATTTACAGTAGCCAGAATCTGGAAACAACCCAAATGCCTGACAATAAATCAGTGACTAAAGAAATGTGGCACATCTATACAGTGGAATATAATGCAGATGTTAAAAATGAAGTAATAAAATTAGCCTAAACATGGATGGATATGGATATTATTATGCTGAGTGAAATGAGTCAGAGGGAGGGACAGAGATAGACAAAGAATAACTTCACATTTGTGGGGTTATATGAAAAATAAAAGATAGTATGGAGGGGCCGGGCGGTGGCGCTGGAGGTAAGGTCCCTGCCTTACCGCGCTAGCCTTGGATGGACCGCGGTTCGATCCCCCGTGCCCCATATGGTCCCCCAGGCCAGGGGCGACTTCTGAGCGCATAGCCAGGAGTAACCCCTGAGCATCACTGGGTGTGGCCCACAAAAAAAAAAAAGATAGTATGGAAATACTCTCTAAAGGCAATAGAGATGTAGATCAGAAGGACCAGTCCATGTTAAGAAGCCAAGGAGTAATGAGTGCAGTTAGGGTACTGAACAGTCTACTGTGACCATGATTGTTGATACTGATCACTCTGTGTAAGAACTGGGTGCTGAAAAGGAATAAAGTGATATGCATGGTATCCCACTCATTAGTAATAGTGCAAACCACAGTGTCAAAATATAAAAGAGAAAGAGAGAGAAGTAAAATGCCCCACAGGCAGGAGGGAGAAGGTGGTGGAGAGAAAATGGGAACATTGGTAGCAGGAACTTGCACTGCTGAAGGGTGGTGTACATTCTATGACTAAAACTCAACCATAAGCAAGTTTGTAGTGATGGAGCTCTAATAAAGAGATCATTAAAAATAAATTTATTATGGGCAACTGTATCAACTATCTGAAGAATTTTCTTTAAATAAAGTATTAAAACAATTATCAAAGTAATCACTGGTTACCTTTTGAATTTCTACAGAATCTGTAGTGACATCCCACATTAGTTTCTGATTTAATTTATTAAGTTTCTCTTTCTTTGTTAGGTTTGCTAATGGACTATCAATCTTGACTATTTTTCTCAAATTACCCATTCTAGTTTTCATTGCCATATTGGATTATTTTGTGTTTCCAGTTCATTAATTTCTGCTCTAAGCTTTAATATTTCCTTCCTTCTGTCTGCTTTAAGCTAATGATGTTGGACATCTTCCTATTTCTTAAACTGTACCATTAAGTTGTTTATGCATTAAATTATTCCTTTCTATGAATTCCATTCCTATAAATGCTTGCAAATATATCGATTTTCCACTTAATATCACTTTTGCTGTATACCACAAATTCTGATAAATTATATGTTCATTCTCATGTATTTCAAGAATCTTTGGATTTCCTATTGATTTCCTCTCTGACCTTCTGTTTATTGATTAATAGTGAGCTGCTTAAATCCCAGGTGTTAAAATCATCTCACAATTTCTGTTTGTAATTTATTTCTACTTTCACTGCATCATATTATGAGCAGATATTTGATAAAATTTCAATCTTCTTGATTTTATGGTTGTATGTTTTGTGGTCCAGCATGTGGTTTATCTTGGATAACCTCCCACGTGCATTGGAGGAAAATATTTTTATTTGTAAATAAAAAGTTCACTTCCTCTCTCTATATATGTATGCATATATATATATATCTTATTGCAATTTGAAAAGTCAATATATTCTTGAGAATTAGATCTGTGAAGAGGTGAGGGCGCAGTGTTAAAATCTCCAACTAGTATTATGTCACTATTGATGTCTTTCTTAAATGCTATTAGTAGTTGTTTTAAGTATTTTGATGGTTCCTTACTGGATGCATATATATATATATATTTAAGATTATTCTTTCTTTTTGATGTACCAGACTCCTTAAATTATTAACAGATTACTTGTTTATATCTTATAACCATTTTAAGCCTGGAGTCCATGTCGTCAGATATTAGTATGGCCAGTCCAACCTTTAAGATGCAGCTGTTTGCTTGAAGAATTGTCTTCCAATCTTTGACTTTGAGTCTGTTTTCTCTGACTTTTCAAGTATGTTGCTTCAGGCAGCAGAATGCTGAATTCCATTTTCTGATCTATGTTTTCACTCTGTCTCCCCTTATTAGTGCATTTAGACCACTGATATTGAGAGAGATTATTGTTATGAAATTTTGTGCCATTTTCTTTTGTAGAATGTTGATGTATTTGTGGGATTTAAATTGCCTTAACGTGCCCCCAATTCAGTCCTTCTTTTAAAATTGGTATTGAATCTGTAAAGTTCCTCAGATGCTCTTTATCTATTAGCTGTGTATCACTCCTTCAAATATCAATGAGAGTCTGGCTGGGTAAGGTATTCTTGGTGAGACATTCATTTTGTTCATTATTTTACTTTAGTTCATCACCATTTTCTGGCCTGAATGGTTGGTTGCTTGTGAGATATCTGCTATAAATATGCTGATACTTCTTAATATATAATATTCTATTCTGATCTTGTTGCATCCAGTATTATATTACTATCTATAGTTTTCATCATTGTAAGAAGGATGTACCCTGGGGTGTTTTTATTTGGGTCTCTGTTAGCTGGTACAATTTGGTGTCAAGCATGCACGCTTCACTCTGGGAACATCTCAGCTATCATGCCTTTGACTGTTGCTTCTTTATAGGGGTTTTCTTCCTGGTTCTCTGGAACTGCAATGAGTCTTACATTGTTTTTATTGAATTGATCCCAAGGTTCTCAAAACATCTGTACATTTATTTTGAGTATTAATTTTCCACCTCCTATTGGTTGATTTTGAGACTTAGTTACATCTTCTTTTGTTATCTGGTGGCTTTCTCCATTTTGTCTTTACTTCACTGGTTCTATCCAAAGCAGCTATTGTTCTGATGCTTAAGTCTTCTAGAGAGTTTTTCTTTTCATTTAAAGGTTTTTAGTTCTGTCATTTCTAATTGCAGTTTTCTCATTTCTACTCTCATATCCTCTTGAATCTTATTGTCTGTTGATTCTTGTTGTCTGTTCTATTGCTGCCTTGAGTTCCTGGAACATCCTCAACATTTACTCTCTAAAGTCTTGTTCAGAGAGACTACATGTGTGGCTTAAGATGGGCCTTCAAACTACCATTTTCATTCACTAAGTGTGGTGAGAATCTGTGTCATTTTCTCATTATGATCTTTGTAGTGTGGTGGTGTTTTTAATTATCTGTTGTTGTGGGGCTCCTTGACTGGAAGAAATGTGCAGCCAGAGTGTTGCAAAGCAGTCTCAGTGCTGTCTGGAATACTCACCTCAGTTCAGTACAAAATAAAAATTTTCAGTCAAATACTATCCATAGCCTGCAGTCTCTCTTACTGCTGCAGGTCAAAAGTTCTTTTCTTTCATGTCTCTATTTTGGAGTTTTATTTGAATTTTTTATTTGACATATAGGAAGATCATAGAGTTTATCACTTTCTATGTCTTAATTTATTAAACATAATAGCCAAAGCTCCATCCACCATTGTTACAAATGGTAGTATTTTCTATTTCCCTATGAAAGAATAATATTCTGTTTGATTGGTTCAATGGTGAATTACAATTTTAATATTTCCTGCTGAGGTATTCCCTTTCTTCACTACTCTCACACTGACAACAGGTAATGACTTAGTTTTTTTCTTTTCAAATCTGTGACACATCCCGCCATTAAGAAAAAAGAAATATTAAATTGTAAACACCGAAGTCACAGTGCAAACTGAAGAAAATCAAAACTTAATGCTTGTATCTAAGCAAAAATTCGGTGATGTATTATAAAACATAAGTTGCTATCCTGAGAAGATAACTTACAAGTATCTGATGCCAAGTCTAAACATGCAGAAGTCCAAATGATGGAAAAATTCTGGAGAACCATGCAGATGATACTTAACAAACTCAAAGAGTCCCAATGAATCACAAACATGACTCTAACATATTATCAAGAAACACAAAACCAAAAGGAGATATTCAAACCACTAAATTTTTATTAACTTCAAACAATGTTTGAATTGTGGCTCAACAGGAGTCAAGTTGTTTTACAAACTTAAGGCCCTGAATTCCAACTCTCAATTCTGTAGATTGAGAATAGAAAAGCTTTCTGAGATAATGGCAGTGTCTTTTAAAAGAAATTATATGTGTCCCTGAAAAGAAACCAGCTGACTAATTGAGCTGACAGAATTTATAGTCTGTCTAGGGTGTAGGAAATGGAGAGCATTTCAATGACTGTTCTATCATCACTCGCAATCAAAGTTCATTCAGAGTGTTTGCACATACATCATCTGGAATCACGATCCTTCCTAAGTACTTTCCTCATTGCTCCCTTCACATCCTTGTTCCTCAGGGTATAGATCAGGGGGTTCATTGTGGGAGTAAAAATGCCATAAAAGAGAGTTGTGAACTTGCCCCGATCCTGAGAGTAGTTACTGCTGGGCTGCAGATAAGCATAGATGGCTGTGCCATAGAACAGAGACACCACGATGAAGTGGGACCCACATGTCCCAAAGGCTTTTCTCTGCCCAGCTGCAGACTTGATTCTCAAGATGGCCCTCACGATGCGACCATAGGAGAATACAATAAAAATAACAGGTAAAACAAGACCGACGACACTGGCAAAGTAGAGTTCAGCTTCAATATTTCTGGTATCAACACAGGCGAGCTTCAGCAATGCAGGGATTTCACAACCAAAATGATCTATTATATTCCTCCCACAAAGTGGTAAAAGGAAGATGAGTATAGTTTGCACTAAGGAGTTGGAAAAACCAAAGATCCAAGAAATCGAAGCCATCAGGGCACAGAGTCTGGGGTGCATGATGACAGTATAGTGGAGAGGCCTGCATACAGCAGCATAACGGTCAAATGCCATGACTCCTAAGAGCACACATTCTGTGCCACCCAACCCTAGAGACACAAACAACTGAGCCACACAACCAGCAAATGAGATATATTTGTCAGCTCCACTGAGATTTACTAGGAATTGAGGAACAATGCTAGTGGTATAACACATGTCTAGCAAGCTTAGGTTGGAGAGGAAAAAGTACATTGGGGTGTGGAGATTGGGATCCAGGTAGGATAGTGTAATGATGGTGGTGTTACCCAGCAAAGTGAAGATATAAAGGATTATCAGTAGCACAAAGAGTACTATTTCCAGTTGGGGCCTATCAGAGAACCCCAGTAGGATGAACCCAGTGAAGGAACTTCCATTTTTCTGTTCCATCATGTGTTAGTACATGTCTCCTGTTAACATAAAGGTTTCACCAGTTTTTAAATTGTATCATTAGAGTTTATAATGTGACTCAGTGATAGAGCACACATCTAAAATGTGCAAGACACTGGGTTTTGAATGGGTTATACATGCCCACCCTCAACCACTGCCGATATGATCCATACAACTTCCAAAGCAGGTTCTTTAATTAAGTGTTTGGGTACAGTCTATCATGCCAAATGTTTTATATAAGACTGCATTTATATAAGACTATTTATACAAGATATGTATTGTCATTGATATTCCTACATTAACTCAATTTAACAGTCACATATGGTATTATCATTAGTAGTCGTCAAATAATAACATTTAAGAGGTTTGTTTATGTTTTTGAATCAATTAAAGGCATAAAAGATCTGTATAATACAAGCAAAAGATAACATGATCCTGTAACAAATCTCATATACACATAAGATAAATCAAAATAAACCCTTTGTATATTAAAAGAAAAGATCTGTATGAGATTACATATTATAGGACTTAAAGAATCATAGACATATGTAACTGTTTCAGAGAAAATGAAATAGAGCAAACCAAAATTAGAATAAATAAATATGCTTTGAGTGAGGTTATTATATATATATGAAATATAATATAATATTTTATAATTTCATGCTTTTATAAAATAATATGATAATTAATTTCTTACATAGAATATATTTTATGTATATATATTCATTTAAATAGGGCAATAATAAAGGCTATATAAAATATTTTACATTTACAAATTTATAATATAAAAAATGATATTAACAACGATAATATATAGAATCATACAAAATAATGCTATGTAAGTGAAGTGGAACTGAGGTCTTTCAGAGATTCTAGGTTGGAGAGAGTCTTCTGCATATACTTAAAACAAAGGAATGCAACTAAACAAATAAAGAGAGCCTAGAATAGAGCTCAGAATAAAATCCCCTCTTCGTAAAAGGTAGCCTATGTGATAAGTACTATGTGAAATAAGCCAAAGTTTAGCTGACAAAAAAAATCAGACAACTAAAATATAATAAAGTATATAGTTGTCCACTATTATAGTCATTTTTCCAAAAGTGCAATAACATAATAATTTATTCAAAAATATTTCTCAGAATCCTAATGATGCACTATTTCTAACTTTTGAAATTTCCTATTGAATTTGCTCTGCTGGTATCTTAGTACAGTAATATTGTTATGTCTAGATCATCAATATAGTACTAGATGTTGATACCTCGGTATGTCTTTGAAAGAATGTTTTGGTGTGTTATGATTGCTTCAAGTTCACTTTGGAGACACAGGAGAGGTTATCAGATAGTGCAATTTTAGGGGGAGTTAAACCGAAGTAGCCTCTTTTTCTGGTGTTTTGTTTTGGTTTTGGGGCCACACCCAACAGTGCTCAGGATTTAATCCTGGCTCTGCTTTCTGGGATCATCCCTGCTGTGCTCAGAGGCCCATATGGGATACCAGAGAAAAAATCCACGGCACTATTTTTCTTGCCCTACTCTGAAAAAAATTTTGAATCGTAACAAACACACTGCTAGTTTTCAGATTACTTAATTTAGTTCATCTATGTTATTTTACAGCATAGTATTATGTTACTTTAAATATTCTGTTTTTATAATGAAGCAAGATTATGTTCCCTTTAGAAAGACTTCATATGTCAAATATTACATCTACAATACTTCATTCCCCATTAACAATTTAATATCAGTACATTCCACTGATTTAGGTTACTTATTTCTTCCTACTCTGTATCCAATCTCCTAAAAATATTTGCACTAGCACAAGAGGTAATCTTAGAAGAGAAGAGAAGGAACAGCTCTGATTTGGTTTGTTGTTTGCGAAATAGTGTTACACCCTGATCTAATAATCAGGGATTATTAGATATTGGGGGGATGGAACCCATGTCAGACCCATGCAAGTCCAGCACCCTACCCACTATTTTAGTACTCTGACTCAGAAACAGATTTTGACTAAAGGTCAATATATTTAAAGAATTACTACATTTAAAGAATTATGATTCATTAGAAATTATCACCTATGGTTAAGCAACTATCAAATGATTAAATACAGTATGAAAGAGAGATTATTACTAAACAGCTATATAAACAAGGATGATGAGGGACCCGGAGAGATAGCACAGGGGCGTTTGCCTTGCAAGCAGCGATTCCTGCAGGACCAAAGGTGGTTGGTTCGAATCCCGATGTCCCATATGGTCCCCCGTGCCTGCCAGGAGCTATTTCTGAGCAGACAGCCAGGAGTAACCCCTGAGCACCGCTGGGTGTGGCCCAAAAACCCAAAAAAAAAAAAAAAAAGAGAAACAAGGATGATGAGAAATATTAAACACACCTATCATTGGTAAAAGAAGAGAGGATATTTTTCTTAATAACCACCATAATCATTATTAAATTATACATAAATTATTATTTTAGATATAAGAATAAAATCTTAAAAGATAAAAGTATAAACATGGAGTAAATTAGACATAATAAAAACATAGTACAAAAAATCAATATGGCATTCTTAGAGCATTTTCTTGTCATTAAAGAAAATGTTGAGAAATGACATCTCACAGAACACAATGATATAATAATATGCAAGAAATGTTTTCAAATAAAAGATATTTTATCCAAAGAAAATGCTGATCACATCAAGATAGAGGTGAAATGGTATTTAATACATTAAATTTGCAATAATAATACAACAATTCTAATTTTAAAGAAATCATAAATAGATAAAATTAGTGCAAATCATATAAACTAAAGATTTTATAGGCAAATACATGGTTATCTGTGATTAAGATATAAAATATGCAAAATCTTCAACATAAAGTTTTGTCCCTGTGGATGAATGAATCCTGAAAATAAATGATTGCAAAACTTCTAAATACTATAGTCAATGCTATAAAGGATTATTAGTCCTTGAATACATTTCTGTTCATAGCCTGATCTGAATTGATATATTAGGATATTTCTAATAGCATTCAAGAATTAAATGCATAAAAATAAATCTACTCCTATATCTTAAAGAATAGTCTAATAAAATGAAAGGAATGAATTCTTAGACCAAATTCTATGAAATAAGAGAATGAAGAAAGACTTCCAAGACAAGCTGCTTGCTGAGAGGCCCGCTCAGGGTAAAGGTGGAAAAATCCAATTGCATCACTGTGGGTAAAAAAAAAAAGTTTGATCACAGAACACTGAACAGAGGAATACAGTATGAAACTAATATAATAAAGACCTGGAAGAGCATTCTCACACTGGCCTCTCATGATGACAGAAATCATCTCTCTTGAGTTCAAATATCATAGCTAATATTCATATTCAATAAATACTATGCAATATTCACACTCACAATAGCAAATTTTACCTGAACATTGCTATTAGAAAGATAAAGAAATTAAATTCCACCTTTTACTGAATTTTCACTCTTTTAAGCTTAAAAAAGTACAAAAGTTTACTTATAGCCATATAGTAAGCACAGTTCTGTAGCATTGATTGCAGTAGAATAGGACTATGACTCTGAGAAAAATGAACATCTTCTTATATCATGTAATAAAGATTTTAGCTACTGCACTAATTTCCAGAGATATCCATGAATGAATTTCCTTTCATACCTGATGCCTATTTTCTGGAGAAATCAAAGTGAACTTAATCTGACCTTTATTTACAAACAGGATGGACAGGTGCATCAGGCAATAGAAGAGAATCTTTGGAGACAAATAAAGCATGTAGACAACCATCGAGGAGCTTGTGTGGTAATACTAGAATGGGTCTGAAGTACACTACTCATTCCATCAATGCAATCAGACATTGTCATCTGATAATTCACTGTTTAATGGAACACCCACTCCACCTTACTCTCCCTGTCTTTTTTCCTCTTCAAATGGTGTTCAAAATTGAGTGAAAAAAACAGCATTAACTCCAAATTAAAATTCAGTGATACACAGAAAAAAATAAATACTTCCTCAGTGTAGTTTTCAGACTCACACTGAATTTCCATCCAGAGTCTATATATTTTTACAGCTCTTTATGGGAGGAAAAGAACACTTAAGCCTGTTTAAGTATTTAAAGCAGTGGTCCTCAAACTACGGCCCGCTGGCCACATATTACATTTGTTCCCATTTTGTTTCTTCACATCAAAATAAGATGTATGCAGTGTGCAGAGGAATTTGTTAGTAATTTTTGTTTTCTATAGTCTGGCCCTCCAATGGTCTGAGGGACAGTGATCTGGGCCCCTGTTTAAAAAGTTTGAGGTCCCCTGAAAGTATTTACTGACACCAACAAAATAGCATCAAAAACAAGTATTATCAATACAAAAATCCCTTCCTTACACCCATATTCATCGCAGCACTATTTACCATAGCAAGACTCTGGAAACAACCAAGATGCCCTTCAACAGATGAATGGCTAAAGAAACTGTGGTACATATACACAATGGAATACTATGCAGCTGTTAGGAGAGATGAAGTCATAAAATTTTCCTATACATGGATGTACATGGAATCTATTATGCTGAGTGAAATAAGTCAGAGAGAGAGAGAGAGAGAGAGAAACGCAGAATGGTCTCATTCATCTATGGGTTTTAAGAAAAATGAAAGACATTCTTGCAATAATAATTTTTAGACATAAAAGACAAAAGAGCTGGAAGTTCCAGATCACCTCATGAAGCTCACCACAAAGAGTGAAGAGTTCAGTTAGAGAAATGACTACATTT
>PVKC010035395.1:0-13472 GCA_004027635.1 Crocidura indochinensis | reverse complement strand
ACCTGATCAGGAGAGTGTTAATGGAAAGGTTTGTGGTAGTGCCTATCAAGCCTTGGAAGTATTAATCAGATCTGAACAAAATGGTACATTCATTTTAGGACCAGTTATATAAAACTCAATTTACATGGCATATTTATGATGTTTGGTCAAAAAATATAAAACCAATGATAACTCTAGATTTTCAGTCTACTCCACATATTGGCTTTGCTTGGAGACTATAGTACCATCAAATGATACTGTTTCTATTATTGAATGTAAGGAATATTAGAAGGTGGGGAAGAGGAGGAGAAGAAGAAATCCCAGGCTGGGTTTCAAGATTGATGTAAGCTTTCTTGTATCATTTTGCTTTGATATGCATTGAACAGAATGCATATATAATGATACACTTTAATAGAATGCATATATAATAATGCATTTAATAATTTAAATTGCATCTTCCACATATTTTTTATTTTTACCCTTCAGGTATAAGAGCTTTAAGACAGTTAAATTTTAGTTAGTACACACACAAAAAAGGGCCAAATTCTGTATTTTGTTTTATTCACCCGGTATGGTAAAGGCTCTAAATCTATGATTATATTATCATCTGGTAATACTTCACATAAACCCCTTGAAATAATGTTTATTCTGGGGACACTGTGGTCATTTAGATCAGCATGCAAAATTTATTATTCCAAGCATTTTTATTTTTATCACTATTTGGCAGGTAAGTAAAGTGCAGTAAAAGTACTTGCCTTCCCAAAATCACACTGCTGGGATTTAACCCATGTAGTCTGGCTCTCAAGGTTAATATAATCTTTTTTTGCATTCTTCACTGGGTCCTGTTTGTGTTATTGACAGTTTCTCAACTAGAGCACAACCATTTTTTACTCTAGAAACCTAAATAATGTCATATAAAAATGAAATACATCCTTCATTTAAACAATTTCATGGAATATTAAAAAAATAACTGTTCACTCTGAGGGCTGCAGTTTCAATAATGCACCGCCCAAGATTAATTCATTGTTTGATGCCTTTTAATACCTAACACCTAAATTCTTTTCATTGGCTTAATGGACACTAGATTTCTTTGTGCCCCTAAGTATGATTTCACCACTTTTGGGGGGGGCGGGGTTTGGTGACCAAACCTGGCAGTGCAAAGGAAGGGCTCTGGGTTCACTCATTTAGGGGTTTAAGGAGGCATCTGTGATACTGGTAATGAAATGCTCTTTAGATTCAAGGAAAATATCTTAATCCCTTCAGTATCTCTCTGGGCCTTGTATACTTTTGTTTGTTTTTGTTTTGGGTCCATGCCCAGTTATGCACAGGAGTAACTCGTGGCTTTGCACTTCTGGTGAGCTTGGAGGACCATATGGAATTCCTGGGATCAAGCCTTGGTCAGCCACATGCAAGACAAACACTCTACCCACTGTGCTAACACACTGATCCTGTGTATACTCTTTAAAATTTAATCACCGTGTTTACAACTTTTTTTGTGTTTTTGGGTCACACCTGGCAGCGCTCAGGGTTTACTCCTGGCTCCATGCTCAGAAATTGCTCCTGGCAGACTTGGGGGACCATATGGGATGCTGAGATTTGAACCAATGATCTTCTGCATGAAAGGCAAATGCCTTACCTCCATGCTATTTTTATACTAGGATTTCAGTCATAGAATGAACTCTCAGATAGGAATTCTACCTCTCTCATCACTATCATTGTTATGATAGTTACCATTGTGTTTAGTGCGGTAGCTATATCATTGCTTTTGTGGTAAGCTTCATGCCATGAGTTGGTTCTCCTGATATTCAAATCTATTTTCTCTAAATATTATTACCAACCTGTATTTTCTGTTTCTTATATACCACTTCTGAGTAGTCTATTCTATGTCTATTCCTCTCTCCCTATGGCTCATTGCACTTAGCATAATAGTCTCCATGTTTATCCAAATATAGGCAACATTTATGATTTCATTTTTCCTAAAAGCTACTTAGTAATCCATTCTGCAAACGTACCACAATTTCTTTAGCCACTCATCATATGTTATTGGGCATCTGAGTTGTTTCCAGATTCTGGCTATTATAAATAGTGCTGCAATAAATGGGTGCAGAGGGCAATTTAGTATTGCATTTTTCTGTTCTTAGAGTACATCTCTAGGTGTTGTATTGCTGGATCATATAGGAGTTCAATTTCCAGCTTTTTGAGGAATATACATTTTGTTTTTCGGAAAGGTTGGAGTAGACAACATTTCCATCGGTAGTGAATGATAATTCCTTCTCCCTGCAGCCCTCCAGCACTGTTGGGTCTTATCCTTTGTGGTGTGTGCTAGTCTCTGTGGCATGAGAGGATACCTCATTGTTGTTTTGATTTGCATTTCCCTGGTGATTAGTGAATATGGAATATTTTCCCCTGTGACTTTTGGCCATTTGTATTTTATCATTGAGGAAATGTCTATCCATTTCTTACACCCAATTTGTGCTGAGATTAGATATTCTTGTTTTTCCCGTTAAATTCTATTAGTAAATTGTATATATTGGGTATTAGCCCCTTATCAGATGGGTTTTTGAGTGAATAGTTTCACCCAGTCTGTGTGTATCCTTTCTATCTTAGTCACTGTTTTCTTTAAAGTACAGAAGCGTCTCAATTTTTTTTTAGAGAAAGTTATGTGTCCTATGTCCTTTATTTTAAGAGTTGTTTTAGTACAGGTCATAGGATGGAGCTGTTGCGGAGAACTGTGTTGGTTCTATGTCTAAGATCTAGGGTTCTGGGTTGGACAGTCGCTGTCTAATCACATGGAGTCTAAGTTGGGACCACATGACATATGTTCAACGTGGGAGGTGCCCCTGCATTGTATAATGTATGAGTTCTTATCCCTAGTGTTTCCTTCTTGAAAATGGCTTTAGTCTCAATATCATGAAATATTTTGTCTACATTTTCTTCTATTTACCTTCTAGTTTTAGGTCTGATATCAAGCTCTTTTATCTATTTTGACTTGAACTTTTTCATCGTGTTAGAGGTCTGAGTTCACTTTTTTGCTTATGGTTGACTAGGTGTTCCCTGGACTACTTGTTAAGGAGGCATTCCTTGCCCCACTTATATTTTTGTCCCTTTATCAAAGATTAATTGATTTATGATTGGGGTGCATTTTCTGAATACCCAGCTCTATCCCATTGACTTGAAGGTCTGTCTTTATTCTAATACCATATTGTTTTGATGATTATTGCTTTGTAATACAATTTAAAGTTGGGAAAAGTGATGCCTTCTATCTCTTTTTAATAATGGTTGTTTTTAAAAACTTTTGGGGAGATTGTTCTTTAAAATGAATTTCAAGAATGTTTGAACCATTTCTTTGAAGAATATCTTGAGTTTCCTCAGAGAGATTGCATTAAATCTGTATAATGCTTTGGGAAGTATTGCCATTTTAATAAAGTTGATCATCCCAATGCATGAGCAGGGTATACGTCTCCATTTCCTTGTGTCCTCTTTTTATTTTTCTTGAAGCAGTGTTTTGAAGTTTTCTATCTATAGATCATTCACCTCTTTAATTATGTTGGTATTTGAGTTTCTGTTTTACTATTGTGAATGGGATATGTTAATGTCTATTTCTTCCCTATCATTATTTCTTAATAATTTTTATTATGATCAACATGAATTACAAATAATTATCAGTAATACTTGAGGTACATAGTAGCATTAAATAAGGGGTATTCCCACCACCAGTGTTGTCCTCCCTTAACCCCAGGTCCCAGCATCCTTCTCCTTTGCTCCTCCCCCCCAGGCTGCTAGGATAACTGATCTGCTCTGTGTATAGTTTGTTGAAGATTGACTATCGATTCTGTTGTCGTTGACTTTGGATTTGGTGTTTAAGATTGATCATTTTTTATTTCAACTCAATGTTCATATGACTGTTTGGTTCTGGTACCATCCACCCCCCCTAAATTTATGAGGCAGAATAAGAAGGTACCATCCATTCCCCCCCTCAATTTTTGAGGCAGAATAAGATGGTACCATCCACCCCCCCTCAATTTATAAGGCGGAATAAGATGATTCAAGTTATGTGGTTCTGTTTGAATAAAAAAGAAAAGAAAAGAAAGAAAAAACAACAAACAAAAAAACCCAGAAATACTGGGTGGATTCAATTTATAAGGCGGGACAAGATGATTCAATTTATGCGGTTCTGTTTGAAAAAAAAGAAAAGAAAAGAAAAAATAAACAAAAAAGGAAAAAAAACAACAAACAAAAATACACCAGAAATACTGGGGGATTCCATCTAGAGGTTATAGTTATCAATTTAAAAAGAAGAAAGGGACAAAAAGGAGAAAAATGACAAAAATTTTACAAAACAAAAGCCTACAACAAAAACAAAATAAAACCAAAAAAGAAACAAAAATCAAAAGACCAAAACCAGCAACTACAAAAAAGCATCACAGCAACAAATACAACAACCAAACAATAACCATGACAATGAAAGAAAAAGCCGACTGAAACCCAAACACATCATGTATGTAATCAAGGTGTCTAAATAAAATATATATAAAAAAAAAAGAAAATCAAAGAAAAAACAAAGCAAATAAAAGAAAAGAGGTCTGGTGTAGCAAGTTTTGTTTTTGTTTTTGTTTTTTTTTTCCGTAGTCACAGTAAATATTGGGGAAATTGGAAAGGAAATTCCCTTGGCCTAAAACACACAGGGTTTCTCAGCCCTTGAAACATACTTTCATGGGAATAACTATAGGCTTCATACACGTTCTTTTTCACACCCCAAGGACTTTTTATGGTGCCAGAAAACTTTCAGTTCAGTTGTGGATGATAGAATTAGGCCTCTAACTAGTGAGCTTGGTATTTGCACAAGCCTAGGTTGAAGCCTAGGATAGTGTCTTTCTTTGTGGTTCCCTATAATTATTTTGTCTAAGAAGGCCATTGATTTTTGTATGTTAATTTTGTAACCTGCCACTTTGCTGTACAAACCTATTGTTTCAAGGAGCTTTTGGGTAGAATCTTTAGGTTTTCTAAATACCATGTTTCATTGTATTTGAACTGTGAGAGCTTGACTTCATCCTTTCCTTTCTGGATACACTTGATATATTTTTCTTGCCTAATTTTTAAGACAAGTGCTTCTGGTACTATGTTAAATAGGAGTGGTGAGTGGGGGCAGCTTTCTCTTGTGCATATTTTAGAGGACAGACTTTCAGCGTCTCCATTAAGTATGATATTTGCCATGGGCTTGAGATAATCTCAACATATGTGATCTCATGTCACATATTTTCTTTACTCACAGGTATATAGTTAAAGTAACACCACCACATTCTGTTACAATACATGTCCACACTTCCAAACCAGATGTGTTCATCAAGCTGATGATCCTGGAAAATGAAGAAATCATTGTGAGCACCATTGGAAAAGGCCAAGCTTTACTCCCAGCTATTAATTTCTTGTGCGGTGAAAAAGATTTGAGCTCCCAATGTAAGTGTGATATATGTGTAACTCCTTAGACTTATAAATATATTTTTATTTTATATTATATTGTCACTATGGTTTAAGTAATATAATTTAAATTGGTGTCTGTGGTATTGCTAGAGATAGTGTCCTCATCAGCTGAAACCAAATCAAAATGACCAAGATTTTATGGACCAATATCTTATGTTACTTGATCATCTCCCCCATCTGATGCCTGCACCACTCCCTTGTCTGGCATTCTCAAATTAGGGCCAAAGGTTTGTCATTACTTAATTTTTCTATCTTCTTTTTTGCTTATTCATAAACCACAAATAACTTACACCTCTAGTACTTTCATCCTTTCATGTACTTCCATCCATCTGAGTTGTGAGTTGTGGCAGACTAAAAAATTTCACTTTTCCTCATGGGTAATATAGTATTCTGTTATGGATACATGCTAAATTATTTTTATTCTTTCCCTTTCATTGAACATTGGCTTTTTTCATAGTCAGGTTAGTGAACTATATACACAAACATGAAAACATGCATTTGAAAAGATAAATTCCCATGTAAGCTTAATGCAGCATTTAATATAATTTCCAGTATATGCCAGTGGCCAGTGACATTTAAAATGTTTTCAGTAAAACAATAAACCTAATAAAAACTTTAGTCTCTAAAACTTGTTATCAGGGCAAAATGTTTGCTCAAACTAATGCACTGTGTGTACTGCTTTCAAAATAATATCTGAAGACAAATAGAATTAAGATTATACTTTAGGGGTTTGGAGCAATAGCATAGCAGATAGGGCATTTGCCTTGCATGTGACTGACCTGCATTTGATTACCAGCACCCCATAAGGTCCCCCAAACCTGCCAAGAGTATTTCTGAGCACAGGCACAGGAGTAACACCTGAGCTCCACCAGGTGTGGCCCCAAAACTAAAAAAAATATTATACTCAAAATACATTTTTATAGTTTGTATTTTTAGATTTGTGAACACCAAATAATATTTTATTACTCAAAGCAATTTTAATTTTTTTCTATTCATTATTTTTAGAAATGTTTCTATATTTACAAAACTTTATTACTTTTAACATAATATTCACAAGTGATTTTATTAAAGTTTATTTCTGGACAACAGTGATGTACTATTTATGAACAATAGCGATATACTCAACTATTTTAAATACTACAGAAACTTTTTTAAGTTTATTATTTGACCTTCAAAAGTTACTATATTTTCTTTTCTTTTTGCCTTTGTTTTTAGACCTCTCTGGCTCTGCTCAGGAATCATTTCTGGTAGAGTTTGAGTATAATAAGAGGTGACAGACATTATAAATCCCTGTTGACTGCCTGCAGGACAAGCTCCTGCCTGCTGTACAATCTCATCGTAAAACCACACTAAAAGTATTTTCAAGGGATGTATTCCTTTGTTTAAAATTAAGTTTAAATAACCCCAATGACTATATTTTTAAAATATAATTTAAGCATCCTGTATTTTAATTTAAAAGTGACAGCTTAATCTTTCAAATGTGTCTGAAATACAGAATTTCTGGATAATTCTACATATATACTGACTATCTTGGAATACTAATTTTTAAATAGTTTTATTTAAATATATTTTATTTAAATTTAAATTTTATTTTAAATTTTATTTAAATATTATTGATCAGACTTTCAGATTAGTTACTTCTTTATCATAGAATAAACTTTTGAATTCATTGTTGTGCCTTAAAACACTTTAAAATAGTTAACCTACTTTATTAGTGTTGTGTTCCCTTTTGTTTTGTTTTATTTGGGGTCACATCTAAAGCAATAGTGAGGGTTTATTTCTGATGCTATGCACAGGTGTTGGAATAACTGGTTTTCAACCTATTCAGGATATTTCTTTTTTGCATGTGCTTGTTTCATCTGTGTGTGGAGAACTTCTAGACTGGCCTACCCTACCTGTCCTCCACCCATGAAGTAGTTCTACTCTTTCTAATAAAGACCTTGGATTAAATAGATTTCTTCCAATTTTGGTATCACACCTAGCTAATCTGCTTGCCAGTGCTGTTTGCCTGCTTGCAGATAGCTTGTAGTGGAAGTTCCCAAGCCTGTTTTGTCTACTGAACCTGATGTCATTTATATCCTGTGTCAGCATTGTTTCTAGACCTGCATTCCCAATGTTATGAGGATTCCTCTACACCTGGAGTCATGAACAAGGATGGGTGAAATATTTCCTGGGTGAATTTCATGGGTACCCAAGTGGATAATTCCACGTTAGATAAAGAATCTAGTTCTTGGTTGGTTCAAGGCTATGATAATATCGTAAGTTTTGATAGAGGTACCTTGGCCTCTCTTCAATTATTTTGTCAACTCCTTTTTTACAACAATTACCGTAACTTATGCAGGAGTCATAATTTGTATACTAGTCATTCTGCTAATTGCTACAAGTAGGCACTATATTTATGTACTGTGTACTACAGGATGCAGAGACAAACCTTCCAAAAATTCTTCTACTTCAGAAAATAAAAGCACCTTCCCATAGTGACACATACTCAAGTCAAAAGTCCTAAAGCTACTAAATCACTGCCTGTCATTGGCCCTAGGCCAGAGTAATCACCAATTGCTGATATTAATATACTTGAAACAGGGGCCCGGGAGATAGCATGGAGGTAAGGTGTTTGCCTTTCATGCAAAAGGTCATCAGTTCGAATCCCTGTGCCCCATATGGTCCCCCGTGCCTGCCAGGAGCAATTTCTGAGCATGGAGCCAGGAGTAACCCCTGAGTGCTGCCGGGTGTAACCCAAAAACCAATATATATATATAGATATATATAGATATAGATATATAGATATAGATATATAGATATATACTTGAAACAAATAACGAAAATGAGCCACCCACAGGCTCTTCAGATGCTGAGACTAAATGTGGTTCTGTAAGATAATACTCCACCCTCCACACCACAACTCATAGGAGAGGGCCAGAAATCTGTTTATGATGCTCACTCCCCATAATGAAGACAACTGATCCCCAACTTATGTCAGCATGAACATGGGGAGTTTCAGCTGATTTTATAAAGCCTGTTCAGAGTATGGGCTGATTTCAGTGTGTTTCTTTAATTGAATTTCTTACTCCCTGGAGTGAAGATGAACTTTTCATCCCCAGAATTTTCATAAGAAATGCCTGAATGCTTCTCAGTATACATAGTGGAGAATGTGGTTTTCTGACTAATCTTAAACCAAGCTTCACACTTAGGTTATGCTGGAAGAATGATCTCTGGAATTCAATTGTCATATGGACCTTTGATAGGGTAATGGTATGATCCAGACCCCAACAGGCAGGCACCTTTACCCCATGCTATTTTGAAACTGATCCATGAGATTGTGTGCTTGGGAGAAAATTGATATAAATACAGAATTTAAAGGTAACTTTACAAAAATTTTCAGGCAACTTCAGAGCTTTTTGAAGACTTACTAAGAAAATTAATTGTCACTAACAAGAGTAGATTAGGGGTAAGAAATTTCAGTAGTATCTGATAAAAATGTTAGCTTTTAAGAATGATAATGAGGATTGCCAGGAAATTTTATGCCCACTTAGAGAAAAAAAGAGAATGCTACTAGATTTATATAGGCTTGTAGAATTGTTGGGTCAATAGAACCTAAGGTTCATGCTAATGTTTGTATGAATGTATAGGCAGTCTATTCTGTATGAAGGCAAATTCAGGGAAACCAGAATTTATCAGACTATTTTATTTTTGTTTTGGGGCAACAGTGACATTCAGGGGTTACTCCTGGCTTTGCACTCATAAATTGCTCCTGGAAGACTCAAGGGACCATATGGAATGCTGGGGATAAAACCTATGTCTGTCCTGGGTTGACCACTTGCAAGGTGAATACCCTACCACTGTGCTATTACTCCAGTCCTGGACCAAGCTATTTTTAAAGAGGATACAGAGGCCCACGCAATCCCACCACTCAAAGCCAATCACATAGACTTGGTCCTAGATGTGGTAAAGGATACCACTGGGCAAGAAACTGTTTTTCATCTTCTTATTATGTCTTGAGAAAATTGGAAGAGTTCAAACCCCAGCTCCTTGATGAGTATAGGTCAGATATTTTTCTATGGTTAAATGTGATATTTCTGCAGATACTTCAGATTTCTTCTGGGAGTTGTCCCCTCATGGATGAGATTTTACCAACCAGTCTTGGGAAACTGGTTGAGGGACTAATCCCAGGTCCCACACAATCAAGGAACATTATTATCAGTAATTCTGCTTCTCATCCAGGGCCAAGAGAGCTATGTTCAATAGACTCATTGCAAGCTGCTACTAAAGGAAGCTGTGCCTTAGATACTCCTGCCCTGAGACTATGACCATAACACAAACCCATTTCCCTTACAATATAAAATCTGGCATAAAGGTGCCAATCTCTCAAGGCACTGTCGGCTTGCTAATGGAGAGAAGTAGTCTGACTATCAAAGATGTTCATGTCCACCTGGGAATTATAGACTCTGATCATGTTAGAGAAATAATTGCTATTTGTGTATTAACAGTTGGACTTTTGCAAAAGGGGAAAATGTGGCTCAAATTTTATTTCTTTTAGTTATGTCAGGCTGTTCTCTGATCACCCTAGGATAGGAAGATTTGTAAATACAAATTCCCATTCCTCTGTTAACCCTTTAATAGTTTTTACTGCTAGGATTACACTTAAAGTTTAAAATTTAGCAGTTTTTACTGCTAAGATTGAGAAGAGAACCCAATGTTAATACTTGAGATTAATGGCAAGAAATTTAAAGACATGTTTGACACAGGCATACAGGTCTCTGTGATATCTCCACAATAATGGCCACATAATTAGGCCTTGCAAGATTTACCTAATTACCTGGGGGAAATAGGTGGTTTTTGGTTTCATGGTCTGTCTAACGAATCACAAGGTGGCTGAAATGTGTTGTCAACAGATGGCTTTTAAATAACCACAGGAAAAAAATCAGACTATCCCCCCATTTCAATATTTGCACTATGTTTTGAAATCTATCTCTGTATACACCAGAAAATCTCTATCAGAAAAAATCTAAGAAGTTTTTTTCTGTTTGTTTTGGAGGGGGCACACCCAGTGATGCTCAGGGGTTACTCCTGGCTATGCTCTCAGAAATCACTCCTGGCTTGGGGGACCATATTGGATGCCAGGGGATCAAACTGTGGTTCGTTCTAGGCTAGCACATGCAAGGCAGGCTCCCTACAGTTTATGCCACTACTCCAGCCCCTAGAACTCTTAATGATTTTCAAAAACTTTTAGATGACATAAATTAGATCCATCCATCCTTTGGAATTTAAAACTTTGAGCGTACCAATTTATTCTACTCCCTTGATGGAGACTCAGCCTTAGATAGCTCCAGCCATTTAACTCCTGCAACTCAAAAGGAGTTGGATGTTTTTTATAGACCAGCTTCAAAAGTTCTATCTTTCTGGGTTCACATCTGGAGATATTGGTTGCTGATCTTTGCACCCGCACCCCCAAGTTCTCAGTGCCATATTAGCTCAACTGTCTGGATTATTGGAATGTATTTATTTACACACACACACACACACAGCCATGCACATTTACGCCATACTTAAAGTTACTGTTCTTATAATCAAAACAAGACAAAGAGCCATTTATTTATTAGATTTTGTCACTGACGTTATGGTTCTGCAAATTCTAAGAAATGAAGTAGAATCCATACTGCCCCTCAGTGACTGTCTTCAAAGAACTTTGGCCAACTTCTCAGGAGAAATTTCTATCCCTCTCGAAAAACCTGGAATTCCTTCAGAAGGATGCATTTTGTAAACTATTCTGTAATCCATTCCTCCCCCATACCTGACAACCTGTGCTTTATGAAATCAATAAGAGGAAGTTACTAGAGTAACTGGTTTTCAACCTATTTCTTCTTTACATGTGCTTTTCCTATCCGGGTGGGAATAATCTCTGAGTTGATCCCATACACCTAGTTGTTCTCCACCCATGGAGTGGTCCTATCTTCCCAATAAAGGACTTGGGTTAGAGAGATTTCTTCTGGTTTGGCCCCACAGCTGGCCTGTCTTCCTGCTGGTGATCTCTTGCTTGCTTGTAGATAGCTTGTGGTAGAAGTCCCCAAGTCTGTTTTATCTCTCTACCCTGGTGTAGATTATTTCCTGTGTTGGCATTGCTTATAGACCTGCATTCCCCAATCCTCCTGGGATTGGGATAAGAGGCTTCTACATTCAGGGATTATTTCTTGTAGTATTTGGAGGACTCTGTACAGTGTCAGGGATTGAACTAAGTTTGGCCATATCCAATTGAAGTGTCACAACATCTATACTATCTCTTTGACTCATGTCATTTTAATCTTTTTGTTTTTCCCTATTAAAAAGTCTAATTTTCATTTTATTTCATTGAGTGAATGCTCAATTCACATTTTAAGTCTTGTTTCTTATTTAATATATTTAGTAAAGTATACTTTTTCTAAGAATAACTACATTTCTTAAATTATATCCAGTGCATAATATTATAATCAAACTATATCAAGCCATAAAATTTTAGTTGAATAATTATGAATTATAAAGATATTCACGACTGAGTCTTAGGCTTACAATGTTTCAATACCAATCCCTTCACCAATGTCCACTTTTCTCCACTACTGTTCAAGTATACCTCCCACATCCAAGCCTGTCTCCAAGAAAACACATTTTCTTTACTCTCTGCCTTCCATTAGGCATTGTGTTTTATTATATTACTGATTGAATATGTTGCATGTCATTTTACTTCCTTTCCATAATTAGTCCAGTCCAGAGTGACTTCTTTCTACTTTCATTTTTATGATGATCACATCCCTGACCTTTCCCACCTTCCCCTACCTTCTACCCAGTCACAAGTATTCCTAGTAAGAACTAGTTTTCCTCTTCTTTATTTTTATTAACTTTAAAACCACAGATCTTTATATATGGTGGCTTTTTTTGGTCTTTGGGTCAACCCGGCAGAGCTCAGGGGATACTCCTGGCCCTACAGTCAGAAATCACTCCTGGTAAGCTTAGGGGACCATATGATATGCCAGGATTTGAACCACCGTCCTTCTGCATGCAAGGCAAACATTCTGCCTCCATCTATCTCTCTACCTCCCTATATATGGTGTTTTTAAAGTTACATGTAATTTTTATTTTTTAATTTTTCTCCTATATTGAAAATTGATGAAATTTTATGTTTTAAATAATAGTTCAGTGAATTTTAACTATTAATTTTAAAATAAAATTTGTTGAATTATTTTAAATTATATTTTGTATTTTGACAATATTTTTTGCTATTTCCCTGTGACCTGAGTTAGATTTGATTAGTGGTTCACTGAAGTTTATAAAAAATTTATAATTTATAAAATTTAGAAGTAAATGGTTAATGTCTAAACACGTACTAATATTAAGAAAAGCACTATTGATTTTGACAAATAAACACCTCAAGTATTTTATTTACATTTTATTATGGGAGTAGTATGTAAGGTTCTTTAAAAAGCATGTTAATATTCACTTTCATTTAAGATATAGGCATTTATTTCTAATATTTTTATCTTGACTTATTTTTATTTATATTATATAAAGTTTAATAAGTTTTCTGATGTTGCCAGTGATATTTTTCATTTCCACTAATTTGCCTGTGCATTTTGTTTATTCAAAGCTTTATAAAAAATATTTTCTTTGGGTTAGGCAAAATGTACAGCAGACAGGGTGTTTACCTTGTATGCACCTGACGTGGTTTCAAAACTAAGCATGATTTATGGTTCACGACCTGTATGCATAGTCAGAAGCATTCTCTGTACCACTAGATATGACCCTCAAAATGAAAAAAAAGTTCTGTCTTACAATAAGTATTTTTGACTCAGTTAAATATACTATTCTCTAAAATGGTATAAAATAATTCATTCATACTTATTTAGATAAAATATTATTTTCTGAATCCTAATTCACTTTAATTGATACTTGATACTATTTTCTAGTGGACTTTGTATTACAATTCATTTTCTCTCGATCTCTCTTTTTTTTTTTTTTTTTGGTTTTTGGGTCACACCAAGCAG
>PVKC010035394.1:0-13469 GCA_004027635.1 Crocidura indochinensis | reverse complement strand
AAATGATCCAAACCAAGAAAATTTAAAACTTTTCTATGGAATAGAGCTTATCATGGCAGTGAAAAAGGGGTAGGGGAGGGGTAGGGGTTTTAAAACTAGAGAGGTCTCTACACAGTGGTGGAGGAAGATGGGCATTCTGGTAAGAGTGTGGTGTTGAATATTGTATGTAAAAAACCTATACTTAAAAGTACTATAAAAGAGTAAATCAGTCACTTAAAAAATAAGCTATAGTGAAGGCTTTTATTTCTGTATTAGAGATAGGTTCATCTAGTGACATTGTCAATGCAGAACTCCATATTCTAGACATGTGCAGTTTGATGAGGCTGTTGCTGAGGGGGGTGGTGAACCCCTTTTAGGGGGTATAGGAATCCTAAGGTCAGAGAATTTTCAGCCTGGCTCCCAGGGACATTCAGCATCTCAGTTGGACTTTTCCTGGCCAGGATATTTTTGCTGACCACATCTGTGCAACTTAATAAATTTCTTGGTTCTTCCTGGGAATTTCTCCAAATGATAGTGCAGCTCTCTGACCCTTGTTTTTTCTTTCCTTTGATTTACAGCACAGAAACTAGGAGAGAGCTTACTATTCTCATCAGGTCTAAAATGTTTAATTGAATGCTAGCAGAATATTACCAGGGTTTTTCTAGGACATATCCTAACTTTTAAGATTTCAATATTATTTACTTTGCTGTTGGGTTTGCAAGTAAAGAAAAGAGTTCTATGTTCCTAATCAGATAGTCTGCTTCACTAGTAGAAAAAGGACTGTTATCTCTTTTAAACTCACATCTTTAAGATTTATTGGCTTTGTTTTTATTTATTTACTTTATCTGCAGTTCTGGGAGTTACTCCTGCATCTATGTTCAGGAGTTGCTCCAGGTAGTGGCTGGAGGACCGTGTGTTGTCAAGACTCTGGGGGTCTTCAGAGGTGGCATATTTTGGGGTCACACCTGGCAGTGTTTAGGGCTTGGTGAATCATGCTTGATGAAATTTGAGATACCAAGTGGGGTACCAGAGATCAAACCCCTGCCAGTAGGTAAAAGGCAGGCTCTCTATCCACTGTACTATCTCTCCAGTCCCTTGACTTTATTCTTAAAATTTCATTTCTTGGGACAGGGAGAGAGATTAGATGGTATAACATATGCACCACATATGTGAGACCCTGAGTTCAATTCCAAGCACCACAGTGCCTTCTTTGAGCATACTAGGTCAAGAGTAATCCTGGGTCCCACATTTAACATTGGGTGTGTCATCTATAAAAATGTATGCTTTTCTTAGTTTCCTTAAAATAAAACAAAGGCATCTTCAAGGAAGAAACAGCATTCTCTAAACAAGTTGAAGCAGAGATACACAAATGGAACTACATTAAGCTGAGAAGCTTCTGCACCTCAAAGAAAATAATGCCTAGGATACAAAAGCTACCAAGAGACTGGGAGAAGCTATTCACGCATACCCATCAGATAAGGGGCTAATATGTAAGATCTACAAGGTACTGACAGAACTTAACAAGAAAAAAACATCTAACCCCATCAAAAGATGGGGAGAGGAAATGAACAGACAATTTCTCAAAGAAGAAATACAAATGGCCAAAAGGCACATGAAAAAATGCTCCACAGCACTAGTCATCAGGGAGATGCAAAGCAAAAAAACAATTAGGCACCATTTCACAGCACAGAGACTGGCATGCATCACAAAGAACAGGAACAATCAGTGCTGGTGGGGATGTGGAGAGAAAGGAACTCTCATTCACTGCTGGTGGGACTGTCTTCTAGTCCAGTCCTTATGAAAAACAATATGGAGATTCCTCAAAAAAACTGGAAATTGAGCTCCCATTTGATCTGGCTATATCACTCCTAGGAATATACCCTAGGAACACAAAAATCCAATACAAAAATCCCTTCCTCACACATATATTCATCACAGCACTTTTTACAATAGCCAGACTCTGGAAACAATCAAGATGCCCTTCAACAGATGAATGGCTAAAGAAACTGTGGTGCATATACACAATGGATATTATGTAGCTGTCAGGAGAGATGAAGTCATGAAATTTTCCTATACATGATGTACATAAAATCTACTATGCTGAGTAAAATTAATCAGAGGGAGAGAGAGACACACAGAATTGCCTCACTCATTCATGGATTTTTTTTTTGTGTGTGTGTGGTTTTTGGGTCACACCCGGCAGCGCTCAGGGGTTACTCCTGGCTCCATGCTCAGAAATTGCTCCTGGCAGTCACGGGGGACCATATGGGGCACCAGGATTCGAACCGATGACCTTTTGCATGAAAGGCAAATGCCTTACCTCCATGTTATCTCCCGGGCCCCTCATCCATGGATTTTAAGAAAACTTAAAGACATTGAGATAATTCCTAGAGTTGAGGGCCGGAAGGACCAGCTCAAGATATGAAGCTCGCCACAAAAGGGGTTAAGTACAATTAGAGAAATAACTATGCTGAGAACTATCATAACAATGTCAGTGAGAGATGTAGAAAACTTGTCTTGAATACAGGTGGGGGGTAGGGGTGGGGAAGGGAATAGATGGGGACATTGGTGATGGGAAGGTTGCACGACTGAAAGGGGATGCTTTTGTTATGACTACAATTATGTTTGTAATCATGGTGTTTAAACAAAAAAATTAGTTAAAAAAAAGAAAAATATGTTTATCCTATTCCTCTTATTTTTTCAGTTCTGGCAATTGAACCCATGACATGAAGTAAGGAAAGGGAAAGTCTACCACTGAGCTATATCACTGGTCCCAAATATGCATTTTCTAAGTATGCAATGATAACTGAATAATTCCACCATACAGATTAAATATTCTAATGCTACGGGCAGAGTGAAGGCAACTTCTTTCCATTATTATCTATTCTATAATCCTGACTCCCAGCTTTGGAAATCACATACTCTTCATTTCCTTTTCTTGCCTCATAGGCTGAACCCTATAGACTTTTACACACTTTCTTTATCCATTTTGACATGTTGGGGATGGCAGAATCTTAGACTGCACCCAGTGGTGCTCAGGAATCACTCTTGGATACTCATGTCATGATCAGTTGTCCCAACTGGTTGAAGAGGCTTTCCTTGCTCTATTTTGCATTTTTTGCCCCTTTGTCAAAGATTGGTTGATTGTATGTCTAGGGTTCATTTTCTGAATACTCAAGTCCATTTCATTGATGTAAGTGTCTGTCTTTATTCTAATACTATGCTGTTTTGATGACTGTTGCTTTGTAATGCAATTTAAAGTTGGGAAAAGTTATGCCTCCCAACTTTTTCCTAAATGTTGCTTTAGCTATTCATGGGCATTTATTCTCCAAATAAATTCCAGGACTGTTTGATCCACTTCTTTAAAGAGGGCCATGGGTATCCTTAGAGGGATTGCATTAAACCTGTACAATGTTTTGGAGAGTATATTAATAATGCTGATACTCCCAATCCATGATCAGGGTATATGCTTCCTTGTATCCTTTTATTTCTTGAAGTTGTGTTTTGTAGTTTTCTTTGTATAGGACCTTCACCTCTTTAATTAAGATGACTCCAAAATATATGAGTTTCTGTGGTACCATTGTGAATGGGATTGTTTTTTAATGTCATTTCTCCCTATTATTTTTGTATATAAGAAGGTCATTAATTTTTGTGTGTTAATTTTGTAGCCTGCCATGTTCTTCTACAAATCTATTGTTTCTAGAAGCTTTTTAACAGAGTAATTAGGGTTTTCTAAATATAATATCATGTCATCTAAGAGCAGTGAGAGCATGACTTCTTCCTTTCCTGTACAGATGTCGTTGATGTCCTTTTATTGCCTCATTGCTACTGCTAGTACTTTCAGTATTATGTTGAATAGGAGTGGTGAGAAAGGGCAGCCTTGTCATGTGTCAGATTTTAGAGTAAAGGCTTTCAGTATTTCCCCACACAATATAATATTTTCCATGTAAATGTCTTTAACTATATTGAAAAAAGTTTCTTCCAGTGCAGGTGGGGGTGAAATGGGGAGAAGGGAGATTTGGGACATTGGTGATGGGAATGCTGCACTGGTGAAGGGGGGTGTTATTTACATGACTGAAACCCAATTGCAGTCATATTTGTAGTTAAGGTGTTTACATAAGGATATTTTAAAAAAAGAAAAAGAAAAAAGTTACTTCCATACTCATTTTGTTTAGAATTTTTTTGTTTTGTTTTGTTTTGGGGTCACACCGGGCAATGCTCAGGGGTTACTCCTGGCTCCATGCTCAGAAATTGCTCCTGGCAGGCACGGGGGACCATATGGGGCACTGGGATTCGAACCAATGACCTTTTGCATGAAAGGCAAACGCCTTACCTCCATGCTATCTCCCGGGCCCCTTGTTTAGAATTTTTTTTTATCATAAACAGATATTGAAACTGATCAAACAATTTCTTTGCATCTATTAATATTTTATATGGTTTTAATTTTGCCTTTTGTTGATATGGTATATTACATTGATTGACTTGCATACATTAAACCATCCTTGCTTCTCTGGGATAAATCCTACTTGGTCATGGTGTATGACCTCCTTGATGAAACATTGGATCCTGTTTGCTAAAATCCTATTTGCTGATATTTGAAGTATTTCAGTTTCTTCAATTTCCCAGAAGAGCCTGAAAATGATTGGCAGTAAGTCCTCTTGAAAATTTTGAAAAAATTCACTCGTGAATCCATCTGGGCCTCGGCTTTTGTTTTAGAGGAGACTTTTTATTACCATTTTGATTTCCTCAATAGTGATAGGTCTGTTCAGATATGCCAGATCATTTTTATTTAACCTTGGGAGGTTATAATGTCCAAGAATGTATCCATTTCTTTCAGGATCTCATGTTTTGTGGCATAGAGTTTTTCTCAAAGTAAACTCTGATTAACCTTTGAATTTCTTTAGCATCTGTAGTAAATTTCCCCATTTGATTTCTAATTCAGTTTAAATTTCTCTCTTTTCCTTTCTTTGTGAGTTTGACTAATGGTGTATCAATTTTGTTTATTTTTTTCAAAGAACTCTTACTTTCATTAATCTTTAATAAAGCTTATACTCTAAGCTTTATTATTTCCTTCAGTCTGCCTAGTTTTACTTAATTTTGTGTTCATTAAAAAACTTTTAACCTGTGCCATTAAATTATTTCTCTAGGATTCCCTTTCCTTCCTGATGGATGCTTGTAAAACTATAAATTTTCCTTTTAACACTGCTTTTTCTGTATCCGACAAATTCTGATAATTTGTGTCTTCATTCTCATTTGTTTCAAGGAATCTTTTTAATCTCCTCTTTGATTTTTTTTCTCTGATCCACTTGTTCAGTCACAAGTTGTTTGATTTCCAGTTGTTAAAGGTTTTTTTTCTGTGTTTGTTGGTGATTCACTTCTGTTTGTAATGTATGATATTTGAGAATTGTAGTTCTCACAATTACTATCCTCTTTAATTTTTATGTTTATGGTATGTTTTATGGCCCAGCATGTGGTCTATCTTAGAGAATGAAAATTTAGAAAAAACAAACATTTTTAAGTTACCATGAGAACATGCTTGGTCTATGTGTTACAACAGCTAATGTAAGAAGTAAAATGATAATAAGACTATCCCAAGGGCTTAAAAGAAAAATCACTTCTGTCATTGTTTTGTATAATAAGATACACTCTGCTGAAGAATATCCAGTTTAAGCTTTCAGTGACCTTGAAAGAAAGCCCGAAGTAATTTAGCTTCTAGCATATTAATAAGTTGGCAGTTGTTTATAGAATATTTCAACCATTGATTGTTATCTGAGAATGCTTCCTGGGAAAGATGTTGGCAGTTGTACACAGACTACTAGTTCTCATTGTTAACCTGCCCATGGTAATATTCTTAAATGACTGATTTATATGCTTCTAAAGGAAAAAATTCAGAGGCCAAAGTCACAGAAGAGTCAAGTTCTCCATAGTCAACTTATTTTTCCTAAAATTGCTATAGAATCAAGAGTATAACTTACCCAACATTCTTTTAGAAATCTGCATTACCTGAGATAAAGAATGTACTTTGACTGAGACTCCACATCTTGGGAGAATTTCTTACAATCTTGCCTTGCAAATAAAGATATTGAAGCTGAATCAAAGAAAAAGAAAGATTCCCTGTCTGACCTGAAAAGGAGAGTGCTCTCCTCTGCTTAGGTTCCTGACACGTTATAAGAAAGAATTTAATATTGATATAGGCATCAAATTTTTGGGCTTCTTGAAAAACTAAGTGTAAAGGACTGAATTATGTTGGTTTTAAATATTGAGACAGTGCTTCACATTGTTAGGCATTCTTATTCACTTCAAAGAAATAATCCATGGTGATAAGACATTCAACTACCTTTCTACACCATCCTCCTGGTTTTCCATTTTAACAAAAAAATTAGCCAATTACATGACAAAGTAGGAATCAACATACATTTAATAATTATAATAACTATGAGAAATAACACATAAAACACTACATATGTGTTATCTACCCTTTATGCTAAGATATTATTCCTATCACAACATTTAGTTCAGTTGGCAATTTTTTAAAATCTTTAAAAAAATTTTCCCATAACTCATTTACAATGGAAAAAAGTAGTATCTTGCCCATCAATCTTGAGTATAAAAGAATTCCAAGGGCAAATAATGTTATTAGAGGAAGCTATCCAGCTCATAGCTGCTCATTCACTAGAAAGCCCATAAATGCTCTCCAGCAAACTGGTTTTGTGACATTCTCCATTAAGAAAGTCACGTGGACATGTTGGTCATGATGACATATGTGAGTCCTGACTTACTGTGAGCAAGGCCCCCATGAAAACAATGATAGCTTTGTATTTTTGAGGTCTAAATGTGAGTAAGGAGAGTCATCACTGTGCTTGAAAAGACTTCTGGACCTTCAAAGACCTGGATATCTTCAACTTAGATAGGTTCTATATTTTGAACTCCATATTTTACTTTAATAACATAACAATTTCCTCTTCAATAAGAGCCTAAAGGAAGAAACCTGACTTAACCATCAAAGACAGCAAAGAATAATAATTAAAAGTTCTTTTCCTTAAAGGCCACCTCTCTCATTAGTAAGACATCTCAAATTCTTCAGGTAGTGATTCACATTTAAATCTTTGAGGGATATCTGGAATGTCTTGAGATTTCCTATTTCTCAAAATAAAATATATGAAATATATGACTAGATATAAGTTTGGATTGGATATAAGTATACTCTTTGAAAGTTTTTGAAGAAAAATACCATAAAAAAGACCGAAGGCTCATGAAATAGAAGAGTACCTGTCACCTTGAACAGATTTTGTGATATTCTCCCTCTATCCCCTGAGCTGAGAAAGATGCGGGTCTGTGTCCCTTTGCTTTACTAGTGGTGGGATTGACCTCTCACTCTAGACCTGACATGAAAATCATCCCAGGGGTTACTATTGCAAATTCACATGTTCTTCAAGAATGACGGCCTCGGGGTCCGGGAGATAGCATAGAGGTAAAGGCATTTGCCTTCCATGCAAAAGGTCATCGGTTCAAATCCCCGTGCCCCATATGGTCCCCCGTGCCTGCCAGGAGTAATTTCTGAGCATGGAGCCAGGAGTAACCCCTGAGCACTGCCGGGTGTGACCCCCCCATAAAAAAAAAGTAAAAAAAAAAAAGAATGACGGCCTTGTTGATAAACTAGTGGGGTCCTTGGGGGTATCTCTCAGTTTGAATATTAGAGACTCAAATAAAGGAAATTTATTGTGGGAGTACCTGAGAAGCAAACTGAGAAATGGAACTTTAAGGACATCTAAGAATGGGGCCTAAAGATAGTTGGCACCTAAAAGTACTGAAGGGTAGTTCTGACTTCAAAGACTTAGTTGAGGGGCCAGAGAGATAGCACAGTGGTAAGGCATTTGTCTTGCACGTGGCAAATCCAGGAGAGACCTGGTTTAATTCCCTGCATCCCCTATGGTCTCCTGAGCCCACCAGGAGATATTTATGAGTGTAGAGTCAGGGGTAATTCCTGAGAGCCACCAGATGTGACCCAAAAATCAAAAAATAAATAAATAGATTATACTTTTTTTTCTTAAAGACTCATTCAACCTCTGAGTAGAAATTAACTCTGCATTCTGAAAGCGTTTGGATCTGCTAAAACTCATGTCCAATCATTCACTCTGCTCAAAATGCCCTGGAGTACCCCAGTTCACATAGAAAGAGACCAAATTCTTACTACACCTGCAGATCCTCTCTGATTTCTCCTCATCTCTCTAAAGTCACTCTACCAACCTAACTGTCCATTGGCACTTCAGGAACACAATCTCAGGACTTCAGTGCTTGCACTTTCATCAACTTGAACAATTAGTCCCTTGGTCAATGGTTCTCACTTTATTGCCTAAATATCATCTTCTCAGTGAAGCCATCACACTGTCTAAAATGGCAGCCCACAATATCACCATTTCTTATCCAATTTATTTGCAATTTCTGCCAACTATGTTGTTCGGAAAAAATTTAATCATACTGGAAAAATGTGTAATGACTTGCTCCATGTATCATGCATCAGATTTCTAAATTGTGCCCATCTCCTTCCATCTATTCCTGTTTCCAACATCATTTCTAAATATCCTGGCTTTATTTCTAAATCTTCCCATTATTATCTAATATATGCTTATTTTCCTTTGGGTGCAGGGCATATCAATTGGAACTTGAGGTCACTCCTAGCAATGCTGAGAGAACCATACAGTTCTGGGGATCAAGATGGGTCTTTTCATGCAAAACATGTGCTCAGGTATTTGAGCTATCTTCCTGACCATTGGTTTTCACTTGGGGGGTTGTTCCACCCTAGAATATCAACTCCATGATGGCTGGAATGTATAGCCTTCTTCATCACTATAACCATAGTAGTAGCTGCAACAGTGTTTTATGCATAGGAGATGCTCATTATAAAAGCAATGAATCAAGTATAACACAATGCCACCAGTTTTCATCCCAAAAACCACCATAATGATGCTAATGAATGCCCCAATCTCTTCTGTCACTTTATTCAAAGACTGATTGTCAACCATAGTACCCAATTGTTTTCCTGACAGACTCCCAATATTTTTTGGGTAATATTTCCAAGAGAAAAACAAAACCAGACTGGCCCAGATTTCTCTGTGCCATGTCCTCCACCAAATCTATGAGCTAACTTCCCTGGGACCTTTGGTTTACCATTGGTTATAGGGTACTAAAGTGGTCATCTCACAAAGTCCCTATAGGGGGTACATCCCTCAGAAAAGGGTCTACATGATTAATAGCCCTTTTACACTCCAATTTATTAGCAACATTGATTCAATTGGGCACTTCAAGTGGGTGAGGCACTCTCTCTGGCAACCTTTTATTCCAGTCATCCTTGGTATTACAATATCTCCCAAGCAAAGATACTTTATTTTGCCAAGTTCCACCTGCTCTTACTTCAGTTAATTTCTTCTTCCACCTTTTTCAAGACTGTCAACAGGAAAGTCTTTTGAAATAAGATACCACTCTCCAATTAGACCTTCAATGAAAGCTGGGTGCTGGGGGTGAATTCCTGGCCATGATGACAAGTCAGGAACCTGGAGAGCAAGTATTATGACAGCACTCTGGCAACCACAAGTAGCTCTGCATAGCAAGTGTTCCTCACCAACAGTATTTCATCTTCTGCTAAAGAGCCATGCCATCCTCTTTTGGCACTTCCTGTGCAAACAAATCAATGACCCAGAAAGGGAAGAGCCAGAAGGAAATGTTACCACATCAAAGCATCTTCCAGGGCTGTGGTATTCTTTCCAGTCAAGACTGCTGTTTTAAACGAAAACTGGATGTTCCTCAGAATTCTGCTCCACAAGGATATCAGGCTATCATTTAAGATGTTTTTGTTTGTTTGTTTGTTTGGGGTCACATCTGATGATGCTCAGGGCTTACTCCTAGCTCTGTACCTGTACCCAGTATCATTTCTAAATATCCAGGCTTTATTTCTAAATATCCCATTATTATCTAATATATGCTTTTTATTTTCCTTTGGGTGCAGGGCATACCAAGTGGTTCTAAGGTCACTCCTGGCAAGTGTCCTGCACCTGTACAATACTTAAAGCCACCTCATGTGACTGTGAAATTGTGAATCCTAATTCAGATTAAAGTTTATAAAATAATGGAGAGTTATGGGGAGAAGAAATGGACAGACACTTTGACAAGGAAGAAATACAAATGTCCAAAAGACACATGAAAAAATGCTTCACATCATTAGTCATCAGGGAGATGGAAATCAAAACAACTATGAGGTACCACCTCACACCACAGAGAATGGCACACATCACAAAGAACGAGAACAAACAGTGTTGGCGGGGATGTGGAGAAAAAAGGAACTCTTATCCACTGCTGGTGGGAATGCCGTGTAGTTCAACCTTTATGGAAAGCTATATGGAGATTTCTCCAGAAACTGGAAATTGAGCTCCCCTACGATCCAGCTATACCACTCTTAGGAATATACCCTAGGAACACAAAAATACAAAAACCCCTTTCTTACACCTATATTCATTGCAGCACTATTTACCATAGCAAGACTCTGGAAACTATCTAGATGTCCTTCAACAGACGAATGGCTAAAGAAACTGTGGTATATATACACAATGGAATATTATGCAGCTGTCAGAAGAGATGAAGTCATGAAATTTTCCTACACATGGATGTACATGGAATCCATCATGCTGAGTGAAATAAGTCAGAGAGAGAGAGAAAAACGCAGAATGGTATCACTCATCTATGGGTTTTAAGAAAAATGAAAGACATTCTTGCAATAATAATAATTTTCAGACACAAAAGAGAAAAGATCTGGAAGTTCCAGCTCACCTCATGAAGCTCACCACAAAGAGTGATGAGTTTAGTTAGAGAAATAACTACATTTTGAACTGTCCTAACAATGAGAATGTATGAGGGAAATGGAGGGCCTGTCCAGAGTATAGGCGGGGGGTGGGTGGGAGGAGGGAGATTTGGGACAATGGTGATGAGAACATTGCACTGGTGATGGGTGGTGCTCTTTACATGACTGAAACCCAAACACAATTATGTATGTAATCAAGGTGTTAAAATAAAAAAAAAATCTTCCAAAAAAAATAATGGTGAGTTCTCTTTTGGCTGTTGGATCTTTTTCTGGGAATGATGACTAAGAGCACGCAAGGACAGATATTTTTATAAAAGTTACTTCAAGAACTGTATGGCCATTCAGAAGGTGCTTTCCTGCAATTACAGTCCTGAAATATTTCTAAATCCATAGTAAAGTCCAACAGTCCTTCACCAGCTCCACTGCATCAACACTTCTTCTACAACCTCTAAGCCTTGTTAAGATCCAAAAGTTGATGAGTTAATGTTGGCCTAGCAGGGACACAGGGACTACAGTGTTCACTGTGGCAGGCCAGCAATCGTGTTATCACAGCCATTCAATGAACAGTGTGGGAATTAGGGATACAAAACCCATGTGCTATCAAAAATTCAAACATGGCTTTTAAGTCCTCCCCAACTTAACTACTAACAGTATATATTCCATTCACTAGAAGTTGTACTGATAATATACTCAGCCAAACAATACATTTTATTGAGGTTTGATCTCTGCTTTTTAATTAATCTATCATTCATAGCTTGTAATTTCGGGATTATATTCTAATACCTCTACTGGTACATTTTTGTTTGTAATTATAATTTAAACTATTACAGTAAGCTAGAAAAAAAGAAATGTTTTTTTAAAAAAAATCTTGAGTAGATTAGCATAAAGGTTTTCATCTTTGTCATCTTCATGCTGAGTATGTTGAGGAAGAGAAAGAAGAATGAGTGGAAATAATCATATAAGTAGGTCATATCATTGTTGTTCAAAGGTCACGTGTAAATACTGGCTTTGCTCCTTCTAAGTTAAAAAACAAAAACTACCGCTATGACAAGTCAGTGAGACACATTTGTGCTTGCTCATATATAGAGAAGGTAACAGTGAAATTGAAAGAGTACTGAAGTCTCATGCTTATATAGGTAGAATCCTGTGAGCAACAGGATTCAGTATTCATGTATTTTCATCAATATTTACCATCTCTCCACAAGTCTGGTATTTCAAATTTAGGAATGATTTGTCTAGTTTCTACCCATCTAGAGTTCAGTAGCTGGAAGTAGTAGGTCACAGAAAGGGCTCAATAAATCAATACTGCTCAGACTGAAAGTATAAATTCCCCGATCTTAGGGTCCACTTGGTGTCCAATACCACAAACCTTTGAGAATTTAAAGCTTTTTCAGAAGTTCCTGCTTTATATATATATATATATATATATATATATATATATATATATATATATCCTTTTCAATGAAATATATTTATATACCAGAGCACAGAGAAAAACATATCTATCATCTATGCACTGAATAGTGTTTCACACACACCATGAATGGGCATTCATAGCAATCTCTGGGTGCTCTGAGATATGCTAGTTTTTCCAGGAGATTTGAAATTGTACTTTTGGAAAAGGACCCTGACATATGACTTCAGTTTTGACCATTTTCACAGAAGTTAATCCAGGATCTCACGTGGCACATGGCAAGGAACGTAGCATACTAAAATCACAGCTTGCTCCTGGCTATATCATTTGTGTGTGTATTATTCCCAACGTGCTTTAAGGAGTAAAAGGGACAATGAGGTCTGGAGGAGGTGGTGCTGGCTATTTAGAAATAGTGAGCAAATCCACATTTTCTGGCTTATGAAAAAAGAGTACTCCTAGATAGTGGAAAAGCACCCAGGTTTGTTCACCATGGCATCTTTCCTCCTCTTCTCCCCATCATCCACCTGTATTCATATGGCACAGGTCTTTGTCAGCAAGATTTCTGTAGAGGGAGTTATAGGATAATGAAGTGGCATTTCTGAATAAAAGCTTGATATATGTGGGATATAAGTGGTAGCTCCCTCCACTGTTTCTGAAACTATAGGGAAGTGTATCCTGTGAATACAAATTCTACAGACATGGTCAAATAGTCTTGACTTTAGTATGGAGCCTAATATGATTTGTGTTATACACCCTAAGATGAGGCCCTTTCTTCAGAGCCTATATTCTGAAATACATTTTATCCCAAGACTTCAACACCAATCAGAACACAGAACATTTCTATGCAAATGACACGACCTACATGTGTCACGGGGCTCTTTGTTTTTAACCCCTTTCATCCCTGCATGGCCAAGCAGTTTGCCTACTTTAATTAATAGCCCCTCACTAAGTGGTGAGCATCATTATCTCTGTGTCAAGGTTTGGGAAACAGAGTCACCCACAGGGGGTGACCCAGAGGCCTCAGCTGAGTCAGTCTGAAGCAAGGATCCTCAGTTACTAAATCCCATACCTCATACCTACTCCTGGGCTTTATATTTTATTTATTTTATTTTAATTTTACTGAATCACAGTAAGATACAAAATTAAAAAGTTGTTGATAGCTAAGTTTAAGTTGTGCAATGTTCTAACACCAGTTTCTTCACCAGGGCACATTTCTTCACACAC
>PVKC010035393.1:0-14070 GCA_004027635.1 Crocidura indochinensis | reverse complement strand
TACCTTGTATTGAGTACTTGTGATCCTAAATACTCAGTCACTGCCGGGCCCAACTGACTTCAGAAGCCACAACTACTACAGAGAATAGAGACTGTAAACCTGGGCTTAGTTGACTAGTTAACTCAACTATAGTGGGCACTCATGAATGGATATTTCTGGTGTACATTCAAGCCCACACAAATTCAGAGTTTCAGTCACTTCTGGAATTTGATAATGTGAGCCCACTGTTGATGCACAGGCCTGCTCAGAAAGAAACCCTCATCCTTAGTCCTTGTATAGTCCCAACAATAATGAATAAACGAAGGATTTCACCTGTGTGATGGGTGAAGACAAGGGAGTCTCAAAATAAACTTAATTAATCTTTAAAATTTCCCAATGAAGACTTCAAAACAAAAATCTTAATGATGCTCACTCTATTGGTTTAATCAACGTAAAAAACTTTCACAGAGATAGAAGTCCGAGAAAAATGCAAGCAAAACTACAGAACACAATATATGAATTAAAATCAATAAAGGGCCTACATGCATAATGGCATGTTAGAAAGTTGGAATAAAATAGTTACTTGAGCATGTATGATTCTGCATTAGTGTTTTCTGGACACGCACACAAAAAAAATAGAGAACTTAGGCTAAACAGCATAATCTAAGAAACGAACCCAGAAAATCAGCAAGACTTTGCATACTTGTTATCCTGCAGGTTTGTAAAAAAAAAGTCTTGGTATTGTCTCACCTTTGACCTTCTCTCTAAGGTTGTGGGAGCAGAGGCAGTATGTGAGAAAACGAGTGGGAACCAAAAGTTAGTTAAAGACAGACATTTAGCTCAGGTGCTTTTCTATGTAGCTACTGCCCTGACTCAGCAAAGATATATCCAGATTGCCAGGGAAGATAGAGAGAACCCTACTTTTAGAGGAAAAAAGAGGAATAACTGTTTATAGAGAGTATTCTAAGAAAAAATGGGGCAAAGAAGAGAGAGAGAGACAGAGAGAGAGAAATAGAAAGAATGTTTGTGTGTGCGTGTGTTTGTGTGTGTGTCAGTGTCATAGCTGTTTCTATTAGGAGTCTGATAGCAGTACAGCTAAAATGAATCTAACATCTGACAAAGATGAACTAGGTGCAACTGTTGTCAGGAGAACTGCTGCACCTTGAGATAAGAAGTCCAAAGAGCCTGATCCCAGGAGAGCAGAGGAGTTGCTGCTGCTCCTAAAACATATTGGTATTAAGAGCTCTGGATAATCCTTAAGACAGAGAGCAAAGAGGCAGTGAAAATAAGGCAACTGGAATGTGTAATGCTCGAAATAAGAATGTCAGATTCCTTTCTTCACATCTAATCTTCTTCTTGATTACTTCAACTCCTGGACTCAGACTCCTGAAACTGCTCAGTTGCTCCACATAGGTAATAAATGACAAATCCCATAAACTCACAGCACAACCCCTTAAATATTCCCCACACCTCAGGGGCCTAGAGTATTACAATTGGCACAAAATTGGCAAGGTTTTGTGAGATGAATTTGACATTGGGTGTATTTGGAAAGGTTTTCAGGATTGTCTCTTGCTTAGGATTCTGCTTGCTTTACAGATGCCAGACCTGAAGCTAGTCTGGTTGTTTCTTATGCTTGAGTAAGTATTTTATAAGTGTCTGTGAGCTGACAGGTTAGCTGAGTGTCCTTTGAGTATGGGACAATTGGAACTCACCTGAGAAATATTTTTTGGGTGACAAATCCAGTGGTACTTAGAGGTTATTCCTGACTTTGAGTTTAGGAATCCTTCCTGGAAAGTTTAGAAAATCATATAGGATACTGAACACAGGTCAGCCTCATGCAAGGCAAAAGACTTACCCACTCTACTAGCACTCTCTCATCTTAGGAATTTATCTTAAGGTTCTCAAGAATATTCAACAGTACCACAGACTTTTCTACTTAAATTGGAGGCATGGTTAGACTAGAATCATATGTAAGCCTCTTGAGCCTCCTGAGCACTATTTGGGAAACCCAGTACATCAAATAGAGAACAATTCCATATTGCAGACACCTATAAGGTTAAACTATGGATGTTCTCCAAAATGGCACCTTGCAGTGGCTCATTTATTTTGGCACTGGAATACAATATAGTGCCATAAGCGAAATTGTAAGAGGTGTACAAGATGACCCATGCAGGTCATTTTGATCTCTGTGTGTTTGTTTTCTAGTATTGTAATTATAGATTGTAAGATGGGATTCTCTGTGGTTAGTGTGACCACTAAATTTTTTCTAGAGAAAAATTATGTATCTGCATCCTAGATGTTTTTAGTTTGTAGCTTGTTACTGTAAGTAAAGGTTCCTTTCTTGGCTGGAAAGTCTCTCAAGTTCCACTTTGCTTGGGGGCCCTCCTGCCTTTTGCTTGTCATAGTGTCAGATTGTAAAATTGGAATCAGAGTATAAATAGTCCTGAAGATCTTTTCTAGACTAAAAGTTGTGATTTTTGTGAACGCTGTTACAGCATAGAATTTGCTGCTATGAAATACAGAACTCTTGCGTGTCTTGGAGGAAGTCATAATGAAGTGATGTGGGGAAAAATAAACTGAGATGAGAGGAGAGAGAAATGTGATAAGGAAACCAATTAGACTACTGCACAAAATGTAGTGATGAGCCAGATAGAATTTCCTCCTCTAAGTACATGAAAATTCAAGATCTCCATTTCTGTTGATGTCTACAGAACAATCAATTTGAAACTTAAAAAAAGACAGGTACTTGAAAAAAAACCTGGAAAGCAAGTGTTGGTTCACTTGGCGATAGAATTAGGAGTTCTATTCAAGAGCATAAAATAAACCTGCTAAATTTGTTAGAGAATTTCTAATAAGTCCTTTGATAGCTGCAGAGACAGGCTATGAATACTTAGAGATTCTTTCTCTGACCCTTATGAAGCCTTTAGTAAAAGAGGTTGGGAAAAAAAGAAGATTCCCATAAATGCTGTAGACGTGAATCTTATGCTGCAGAGAAGAGTTAAATCCTGATCAACACATAGGTTTACTTCATAATGCAAGCCAAAGGTCACTGGGGAGAAGCCACAAAAAAAAAAAATCCTTGTTGAACTGCAATTTAGATTAAAAAATCACTGATTGAAATAAGGATAAAAAAGAGATTCTTATTGGGAAAGGTAAAGGTACTTTCCCTGGTAAAAATTATCTGAGGTCTTTCAATGCAGAACAACTAGAAATACTTTTCTGAAGAAGGCTCACCTAATACAGGGGTTAGCACTCTGAATAATATATAACATCAGTAAGCTCCACCACTAAGACACAGGGATTCAGAACTTACCTAGAATTTAGGATAGCTCCAAATAGCAGAGGGCCAGCATCCTGCCAGGTAATAAGCAACTGATATCACTATGAAGAGAGAAATAAGAGGGTCTAAGAGAGAGGACTGTGAAACATAGGATTCAGGATGGTTGAAAACTGATATGGAAGAGCAGTGAAAACCTCTCAGAAGCCAACATTTTGTGAAGGGCAGTGAGAATTTTGGCAGAGAAATTAGAAAAATAGCCATTGCAGTAATCAAGAAAAGAAGCTTAGTGGCCAGAATAGGGGGCAGCAGTTGAGATGTGACATAATCTGGTTTGGATGTTTTCTAATGTAGAGATATCAAAGTCTCTGATAGATTTTATATATATATATATATATATATATATATATATATATATGTGTGTGTGTGTGTGTGTGTGTGTGTGTGTGTGTGTGTGTGTACATATATATAATGAGGAAATAATATAGAAGTCAAGGATGATTTTATTTCTGTACTAAGTATTTGAAAATGTAGTTCTCATTGTTTTCTCATGTTTGGGAAGGCTGAAATGGGCAAGGCTTGAGGGATAAGTTAATAACTAGAGATTTAGGAGAGAAAATTAATTAAATGACAATAGCCTTTGAAATTTTTTTTCAGAAATTCACACTTATTTTCACATTGACCTTTAAGCATCCTGTGTATTGAATTATCCTATGTATTGGGAACACAAGGAATGCAAAATAAAAAATCGATTTCTTTTCTTTTTTTTTCTGCAGCAGATAAGCTGAGGTGTGATTTTTTAATCTTTATTAAAGCACCTTAATTACAGACATGATTGTTGTTGAGTTTCAGGCTTAAAAATAGCATCCTCATTCATCAGTGCAACATTCCCATCACAAATGCTCCCCATCTCCCTCCACCTCCTTGCCTGTATTCCAGACAGGCATTCTACTTCTCCTGCTCATTAACATTGTTGTGATAGTTCTTAATGTAGTCATTAAGTCACCCTTTGTGGTGAGCTTCATATCATTAGCTCTTCCTTTTGGCCCTCATCTCTGTTGTCTCTGGTATTATTATAATAATGTCTTTTGTTTTTCTTTTCTTATTTTTCCCATTTCTTCCAGAATCTCATGTTTCATGTCAAAGAGTTTCTCAAAGTATCCTCTAATTACCCTTTGGATCTTTGTATTATCTGTAGGGATGCCCCCCTTTTCATTTCTAATCCAGTTTATTAAATTTCTCTCTTTCCCCTTCTTTGTGAATTTTGCTCATGGTTTATCAATCTTGTTTATTTTTCCAAAGAAACAGCTTTTGCTGTCTTTGATCTCTCGATTGTTCTTTGGGTTTCCATTTTATTATTTTTGCTCTCAGCTTTGTGATTTCCTTCTGCCTACTTGTTTTGGGTTCATTTTGTTGATCACTTTCTAATGTGAAAACTGTGTCCTTAAGTTATTTATGTAGGCCCTTTATTCCTTCCTGATGTGTTCTTACAATTTTGATTTTGATTCTGTTTGTTCTGACTATTCAGTCTGTAAAGTTTCTGAGCTGTTGTTTATCCATGAAACTATGTATACTTCCTTCAACCCTGAAAGTGAGTCTGGCTGAGTGTAGTGTTCTAGGTTAAGCATTCATTTTGTTGAGATTTATCACTATATACCACCATTGTCTTTTGGCCTTGATGGTTTCTTGTAAAAGGTCTGATGTCAATCTTTTTTTTAATTTTAGAATATGATGTCAATCTTAAGGATGCTCTTTTGAATGTAATTTCCCTTTTTTAATCTTGCTGCTTTCAGTATTCTATCCCTATCAGTGGGATTCATCATTTTGTCTAGGATGTGTCTTGGAGTGCTTTTCTTTGGGTCTCTTTTAGCTGGTATTTTTCAGGCATGCGGGATTTTGTTGCATGCAGTCTTTATTTCTGGGAGTTTCTCTTTTTTTTTTTTTTTTATTGGTTTTTGGGTCACACCCAGCAGCGCTCAGGGGTTACTCCTGGCTCCATGCTCAGAAATTGCTCCTGGCAGGCACGGGGGACCATATGGGGCACCGGGATTCGAACCGATGACCTTTTGCATGAAAGGCAAACGCCTTACCTCCATGCTATTTCCCGGGCCCCAGGGAGTTTCTCTTTAATGATATCCTTGACTATTGATTCTTTTGGGGGATTTTCTATGACTCAAGTGACCTTACATTGTTTTTGATGAGTTAATCAAAGACTTCTATTTTCATCAGTTCACATTCTTTGAGTGTTTTTCCATTGTCTGATCATTTGCTTTAAGGTTACTTTCCAATTTCTTCTACTGTAGAGAGTTGTTCTGCATTTCATTCTCCAGTTTATTGATTTCTAATTCTGTCCTCAACCAAAGCCATTCTGTTGGAGAGGCTTTTATTCCATTGAAACCTTCACCTCATCTACCAAGTTTTTTAGTCCTGTTAATTTCAACTTGGAGTTTTCTGATTCTCATCTTTGTGGTCTGTTCAGCTCGATCTATGCTTTTTCTTTTTCTTTCTTTCTTTTTTTTTGAGTTCTCTTGAACTCATTTCTATTCTAAACTCCCTATCTGAGTGGCTAGCCAGGTGTTTGGTAATTTTCGGGTCATTAGAGCTGCCCATCTTCATTCTCTATGCATGGTGTTGTCCTGCATGGTAATGCTCAATGGTCAAGTTTCTCTGACTCCACCCTTATTTGTTGGAGACAGCTTACCCTGGACCTTGTAGAGATTATGTTGGCTGTAATCTTCTTGGCTGCCTCACTCAGGAAAGCAGAAAAGCAGCCAATTTGTTTGTTAACAATGTACTTGTTTTATGATAGAGCACTTATGTTGTTGTATTGTATGAGCAGATATTTTACTTTATAGACTTGTGTGGGTGTGTTTCTCTTTATCTATAATCTTGTTTTTTTACATGGGTAGAAAATGTGTCCTGAATCTTCTTTTTGTCATATATTTTTGCATCTTCAGACTAGTCTTGAAATAATGCTTTACTATAATTTTGCAGATAGGATTCATATCTAGAGAGGATGGTTCATGATGAGTTAGAAAATTGAGTTTTCATTTATTGCTCTATAAGTATATAGTTTTTCTATTGTGTTCTTCATGGTCATTTTAATTTTCATGCTGCCTAAAATATTAGACTATAAATCAACCAATTGGTAATGGTCTAACCAATTAACTCTGAAGTATTCATGATAATTTGGTCTTTTGGTTATTTAGATTGTTTCCTTCATTATAGCCACTGCAGTACATATAAAATTCCAAAAAAATAGGATCCAATTATTTCACATTAAATGTCAAATAAGTTTAATATTTCTTTGATAACCCTAAAGGTTCTTAAATATTTTTCAGTGACTTAAAGTTATTATGAATTTTAATTATCCCTACATAATATAAACCAAAGGAATTCTATGCATTTAATGCTCTTGTTCTTTGAATAATGACTACAGATGACATATAAATTACATATGATACAATGCTGTGTTTAGTTTTAGATTCAAAGAATATTCAAAATGTCTATAAATAATATTTATTTTATGACAAGGAAAGTCTTATGTTTATATTTAGTTTACATTTTGTATTATGTATGTTGATGTTCAAATTAAGCTTTGTAACAGAATGACCAAATGTTATTCAGGTTTTGAGTTGTTTTTTTCTTTTTTTTTTTTCTTCAAAATTTGGTTCATACCTGGATGTAATAGGGCTTATTTTTTTGTCTCTGTGCCCAGAGATCACTCCTGCTCTGGGAAATCATAGATGCTGCCAGAGATTAAATACATGTATGCTGCATACAAAACAATTGCTGTACCAGATACCTGAGTTTAACTATTAAAATTTTGATATGATGAGTTTTTAATGGGACGGGAATATGACTTTTAAAATTTCTTGGGTGATTCTTATGAAAACGAAGTAAGGAAACATCAGGCTCACAAATAAATTGAAAGATCAATCAAATTATGAGTATATAGTCACCTTAAATACTGACTATATGCAACTGTTAGAAATATAAAAAACTTTCTTTGAAATATCTACCAATTTTGATTTTTCCATTTGAAAGCTACTTTATTTATTAGGATTTTTGTCTTTAAATTATGATGCTTTCCTTCTGGCAGAAGTGAGAATGCATACAAAAGATGAAAGAATAATAATGAAAGATGAAAGAATAAAGATGAAAGAGGAAGAATACAGCAGGCACGTGGAAGTGTTCAAATAATTACACTGAGGGTACAAAATCCAAACTGGTTCATTTCATATATATGCCTACATAAGTATCTATATTTATGAAGTTAATTGAGGAATCATGGATTTTCATGTTTCTTTGAATGTAAATTTTTAAGTATTTTGGAAAGAAAGCATTGCCTCCTGTTAAACTATTTAAGTGGCATTTAATTGTGGAACATCATCATTCTGTTTTAAGGTCCTTTAATTGTACTTAAAATATTTTATTTTGGGGAGGAGTATGGTTAAACATTAATAAAAATAGGGTATAAGAAGTATAATGTTTGCAAATATCTGTTTATCTGTATGATCTGAAGTAAATGATATTCCAGACAGCTAAATCGAATATATTTTGAAAGAGAATAATTCTATTCACCTCTATAAAACATATCAGGGACTGTAATGATTACACAGCGGTAGGGTGTTGGTCTTGCATGCGATGTCCTGGGACAGTCCCACATTTGATCCCCAGCATCTCATATGATACCACCCCCCCACCCCCAGCCTACCAGGTATGATTTCGGAGCTCAGAGCCAGGAGTAACACCTGAGTGTGACCGATTGGCACAAAAATCAAAACAAAAACAAAAAAAAACAAAAATAAAACAATTCAGTAGCATTTTTATTGTGCACTGGAGATAAAAATGGTGATGCCAGATCCTAGGTGAGTTTTCAATTGAGTGGCTGAACATGGGGCAGGGAGGATGAGCGCTTACAAATTCAGACCCTCTGGGAGAAACTTCAGGGAAATTACTTAGTTTATTTTAGGTGAGAGTGAGTTACTTATAATGTGTCTTATCCCATCAGGTTAGGGAAAGTAGGGTATGTGTATATTTAGGGAAAAGCAGGGTATGTGCTCTGTGTGTTTAGCTACATTTTCCCCTTTTCTGTCTGCTGACCACATAAAATTGAGATGGGCTTAATAGATTGTGCTCTCCACAGAGACTACTTTTCTCCCAGAATCAGTAATACCAGCACTGTCAACAGCATATTGAGCAGAACCATGATACCCAGAAAAGAGTTTATTGCAAAGTTTTCAATCATTGAATTGCTATAGCATGACCTGGACAGTCCACAGGTGTTGTGAGTTATTCTACCATATTTTGATAAAAGTACATGACTGATTCAAGATTTGGACAGCAGAGTAGTGATTTTAGGACTGTATTAATCCCAAAATTGTGACTATTAAAAGTCAGATGAATATGGTTTGCTGGAAAAGTTAAAATGGGGTTCTTTCTTTGTCTGGAAACTGAGGCATTAAGGACCAGACTGATATTTTTAGTAGAGACTCAGGAGGTTCTGAGAACAGCTTCTCATCTTTGGATCATATCCCTAATGTGATTTCATGATATGACGAAAGTGTTAGAGGCCTTTTTGAGGCTCAGTGAATTCTACTTCTAATGAGGCATAATAGGAGCCAGAGTCTCTTGGTGAGGCTGCCATCTGTGGAAATATAAGCATAATCTTTTCTTCAGATGAGGTTTTCTGCTACCCATTCTTTGTCAATTTTCACCCTTATAGGATAACTGTTTTATTATCCCATGTTCCTTGTTGAATGTGTTGTCCAGAAGCTTTGTGGGGCTCAGTTTGGAGTAAATTTAAAAAATTTAAATAAAATAATGTTAGGGATAAGAAGTCAAATAGCGGCATACTCCCGTTTTATTATTTAAAAATTGTATTTTGAAGATTCTGTGAGCACGTACAATGATGGATTGTAGGGTATATGAGTACATGTTTGAGTTGCCATACAATACAGAATACTTGAAAAGCTTTACTAGTGTAGGCTGGTTCATCATCAGTTTGATGGTATGGGAAATGTTCATGACAGAAAAACATTCTAACAAAAAATAACAAGTGATCTTAGCATTTTCATAGGTCAGAAGGACAGCCCATAGAAAACAAGAATAAGTATTGATGACTACATGGAGAAAATGTTTTATTGGAAAAAGGGTAATGTGCTTACTATCCATTTGTCGAATTTTTTTGTCTGCAGACCTCCATGGTTAGCTCCAACCACATGGGAGTACAATGAAAAGGAGCACAGACAGGAGAAGAACCAAAAGTTGCCTTGTTTATTCTAATGGATGCAACAATATACATGAATGCAGTGGCCTTTTGTGGATAGAGCCTGATGATCTTCCACAGGTGAGGTAAAGACCAGCACCACAAAGTGATCAGCAGTTTCATTTCCATCTGTCTAGGGAGAACAAAATGAGATCTATTATGAGTAATAAAAATAGGTTTAGAGTGCTTTTGTAAAAAAAGTTTGTTATTACTGAAGTAAATCTTGAACCACATGGTTATGGGTATTTAGGGAAGCAGTGATGATCCCAGAAACAGGACACCCACATAGACTGTGTTGCTCACCATGTTAGAAAAGTCTGACACAATGGAGAATAATTAGTAAATCAAAGTGGCAAGTTCCATTTGTTGAACAGAATTGTAGTTGGTATTAAATGTTATGAGAGGGAAGGCCCAACAATCTCACCTCTGTCTGAGGAGGTGCCATCAATAAAATACTGTAGCATTGGTAATTGGGAAGGACAGAGGATAGAAGCCATTACAAGGAATCCTTTTGAAAAAAACCTCAAGCTTTCCCAGCAAGATAGAAAAGTTCTCCCAAGATGTCAGTTAAAACTCATTGAAGAACATCACTGAGGGGCAAAATGGAGTCAATTTCTTTCTAAGGAATGGAGAGAACATGATATGAGCTTCTTATCTTAGTATAATATGTGCTCACAGCCTTGTTAATTATAAGGACAGCTATTAACTCCAAATATGGCACTGATGCAAGGATTTTTACTGTATAAACAGTCACTCTAGTTGGCCTGATAGTTGTTCAATCACTGTGGTGGGCAATTGACGTAGCAAAAAGCAAGAACTATAATTTTTTCTTCAGGAACAAACGGAAAAATAGGACTTCTTGAGCCATAACACATTCCAATTCTGAGAGGTTAACCGTCTTAGGCTATCAATGGTGGAATCTTCTTCAAGGGTGATGAAAAAGTTACTAAACTGAATGTTGAGAATGTTGAGGGGTAGATCCTCTTACATCTCCCAGCAGTTTTTGAGAGCCATTAGGAGTTTTGAGGTATGTTCAGTAGATGGAAATTTTCTGCGGATGCACTGTCATGTACTCAAGAACATAACTCAAATATTCATACGGGACAACATCTGAATTTTCTTTGTGGCAATCTGTAGTCAAACTTCCAACAAGAGTGTTATCATATCCTCACATAATCTTTGAAGCTCCCTGTCATTAGTACACACAATCAAGCTATGATACATATAGTTAATAATAATATAAGCAAGTTAATATAGATATTAACAATGCATATAGTTAATAATACAAGCAATACATAGCAAGAATAAACAAGTTATTTCTTGCCCCTGACACACCTCAGTCAAGGTATGAGTGGTGCTCTTAAAAGGGCAAGAATGGTAGGGTCCCTGCATTTCCTGATTTACTGCAATTAATTTACTAATTTACTAAGTTACCCGGATCTTGCTTCTGCACTGCATATGCCTCACTAGTATTCACATGTGTCTGTTGTTAAAGAAGCAACATTCCAACATGCCTTTAAGTGTGCCTTTTTTTTTTGATGGGGGGATAAATAGCCTGACAGTCCTCATTAGTATTCTCAAAAGCCAACTTTTTCAATAGATTTTGTTGAGTCTCTTTACACTTAACCTGTCCTGAATTGCATCTGTCAGCAATAAATTCTGTATATGACTCAAAGACTCCCTGAAAAGAGTTTGTATAACTTCCTTTAAACTCAGAATCTACATCAATCTTTTTCCAAGTCAACAATGCTACCTTGCAGATGTGAGCTAAAACAGCATCAGACAAGGTAGCTTGCTTTTTATGTCCTGCCACTTCCTTCCTTGCTTATCATCATAAGTGAATCAAATTCCTAAATATTTTCCCAAATGGCCTAAGGCATGGAAGTTTGCTTTGGCCATATTACTGAAGCATATTTCTTACTGTATATTTGTAAAAGTTTAAAGGTTTTAGCAACCAAATGAAAATCTCAGGGAGTCCAACCTGTCAGGTATTGACTGCAGTACATTGGTCTGCACAAAGCACAGATCTTTAAGTGACTGAGTATATCCATTTTTAAGCTTTCATAAAAGGGTTGGTGAGTTTAGAAGGAGAAGAAGATGGAGAAGAAGAGACAAATCTCATGAGGCCTCCGTGGAATAGACTGTTTATGGAAAGAGAAAAATTTCTTTTTAATTTTACTATCACTTTATTTAAATACCAGCACATCTTGTTGAAGAGGCTTTTCTTGCTCCATTTTGTATTTCTTACCCAGTTATCAAAGATTAATTTTATTTCTGGGGCACATTCTCTGAACACTCAACTCCATTTCATTGATCTTAGAATCAGTCTTTATTGAACAACATGCTGTTTAAATGACTATTGCTTTGTAGTAGATTTTAAAGTTGGGGGAAGTGATGCCTCCCATCTTATTTTTTTTAAGAGTTGCTTTAGATATTTGTGAGTGTTTATAGTTCCAAATCAATTTTAGGAGTGTTTTTTCACTTCTTTGAAGAATGGATATCTTTAGAAGAATTGCATTAAATCTGTACAATGCTTTGGGTATTATTGCCATTTTAATGATGTTAATCCTCTCAATCCATTAAAAGGATATGTGTCTCCATTTGCTTGTATCCTCTTTGATTTCTTGAAGCAGAGTTTTGTAGTTTACTTTTTTGTTTGTTTTTGTTTTGTTTTGGTTTGGTTTTTGTTTTGGGGGGCCACACACTCAGGGGTTACTCCTGGCTATGCACTCAGAAATCACTCCTGGCTTGGGAGACCATATGGAACCCTGGGAAACAATCCATCCTGAATCAGCCGTGTGAAAGGCAAATGCCCTACCTCTGTGCAATTCTCTGGCCCCTGTAGGTTATGTTTCATAGACCCTTTACCCCTTTAGTTTAGATGATTCCAAGGCATTTGAATGTGCATGGCACTAATGCAAATGAAATTGTGTTTTTATAGTCCATTTTTTTCTCTATCATTATTTGTGTATAAGAAGGTCATTATTTTTTTTGTGTTAATTTTGTTGCCTGCCACTTTACTATATGAATCTATGCTTCTAGATGCTGTTTGTTAAAGTGCTTAGAATTTTCTAACTATAGTAGCATGTCATATGCAAACAGTGAGAGCTTGACTTCTTCTTTTCCTATCTAGATGCCCTTGATACCTTTTTCTTGTCTAATTGCTATGGCAAGAATTTCCAGCACTATGCTGAATAGGAGTGGTGAGAGGGGCAATCTTGTTTGTACCAGATTTTAAAAGAAAGGTTTTTATTTTATTTTTCCTTTGGCTTGTGGTAGATGACCTTGTCTATATTGAGAAAAGTTCTGTCCATTCCCATCTTGATGAGAGTTTTTATCACCAATGGGTATTATACCCATTAGAATGCTTTCTATGTATCTATTGATATGATCATATGGTTTTTATTTTTCCTTTGTTGATATGGTGTATTATGTTGATTGATTTACATGTTAATCCATCCTGCATTTCTGGAATGAAACTTGGTCATGGTATATTACCTTCTTGATGAGGTGTTGGATACTGTTTGCCAGGATTTTGTTGAATATCTTTTTTTTTATGTTAGCACCTTCTTCCTTCTTCCTGATGTGTGCTTGCAAAGCAATAAATATTTAATATAAAGATAAAAATCTGGAGCATGCTGCAGTGATAGTAAAGCAGGACTGGTTCTGAAGCAATAGCATAGTGGGTAGAGTATTTGCCTTGTATCTTGCCAATCCTGTCTCGATCACCAGCATCCCATATGGTTCCCCCACTAGGAATGGCCCTTGAGTGCATAGCCAGAAATAAGCCCTGAGCACCTCATGGCCCCAATTTCATAAAACATTATCTTAATGAAAATTCAGATTTTCAGAAGTATGAAGTAAGGTATTAAGGTTTTACAGCTCAAAGAATATTGCTATTTTTGTTTCCCAACAAGATTAAATATTGGAACCATCTAGTTATTAGATATTATATGGAGGAAAGCAGACTGAATAAAATTCTAACAATGGCCTAAAGGCATCTTCTTTCAAATAAAATCTGGTTTAAAAAGAAATATACAAGACAATATTAGGAAAATATTAAAGATGGCTTATTTTTTGGATTGTTTACAATATCTTTATAAAGAATACTGCTAGGGGTCAGAGTGGTGACACAAGTGATAAGGCATCTGCCTTGCCTGTGCTAGCCTAAGACAGACAGTGGTTTGATCCCGTGGCATCCCATATGGTCCCTCCAAGCCAGGAGCAATTTCTGGGCACATAGCCAGGAGTAAGCCCTGAGCATCACTGGGTGTAAACCCCACCCCCCCCCGAAAAAAAAAGAGAAGATAATACAAAAAAATAAAAGCAGAAACTACTCATTCTCACTTAAGAACATTTAGATTTAGATTATGAAATAGCAGTTTGGAGTTGGTCACTGCTGTATCTAAATTCTGGTTCATGAGATTCATACAGAAGGTTCTTGTTAAGCTTCTGTTGAGTTATAAAATACTGGCCAGAAATATATTATAGTAGAATGAAACTCTGCTTCAATTTCTGGCACCTCACGTGTTTGCCTAAGCCC
>PVKC010035392.1:0-13472 GCA_004027635.1 Crocidura indochinensis | reverse complement strand
TTTACCATAGCAAGACTCTGGAAACAACCAAGATGCCCTTCAACAGACGAATGGCTAAAGAAACTGTGGTACATATACACAATGGAATATTATGCAGCTGTCAGGAGAGATGAAGTCATGAAATTTTCCTACACATGGATGTACATGGAATCTATCATGCTCAGTGAAATAAGTCAGAGAGAGAGAAAAACGCAGAATGATATCACTCATCTATGGGTTTTAAGGAGAATGAAAGACATTCCTGCAATAATAATAATTTTCAGACACAAAAGAGAAAAGAACTGAAAGTTCCAGCTCACCCCAGGCTGTTCACCACAAAAAGTGGTGAGCTTAGTTAGAGAAATAACTGCATTTTGAACTGTCCTAAAAATGAGAACCTATGAAGGAAATGGAGAGCCTGTCTAGAGTACAGGCGGGGGGTGGTTGGGGAGGAGGGAGAGTTGGGACAATGGTATGGTGATGGGAATGTTGCACTGGTGATGGGTGGTGTTCTATACATGACTGAAACCCAAACACAATTATGTATGTAATCAAGGTGTTAAAATAAAATTAAAAAAAAAGAATGCAGAATCATGAATTTGATGAAATCAATAAGGAAATAAGTATACAGAGAAAAGATACTGAGCCACGTAGACATGCAACATTTCAATAAAGAGAAGATGTGTAGAATCCATTTTGGTGTATATAGGAGATATTTAGAAACACTTGATAACAATATAAATTCCAGGATTTGCCCTGCATCAATTCTGACTCCGAGTTCATATAGAGGCCTGGCAATATGTATTGTCATAACTTCTGTAGGTTATTCTGAATTGGGATTATCCTTTGATACTCTGTACTAGGCATATCAATAAATAAGCAAACATTGTATGCATAATTAAGTTCAAAAGAACTTTTTTCACCTTCCTTCCTGTCACCAAATGTATGAAAGAGTTGAAAGGTCAGTATAGGCCTTCTCTTTTTTTTTTCTAATTCTCTTTATGAGGTAGATGAATATGAACTATCTCCAGGAAATTCTAGGAGAGAGAATATAGGTCTACAAACTTTGGCCATCTTCCATGAAAACTATATTCTCTTTTAAACAGCATTTGACAGAAGTGAAAAGACTTTGTGAAGAAAAACTAAGAGTAAAGTTAATATTTCTTTGTCTCTTAATTATAATCAGTGTGTGTTTCTTATATAGTGAAGTCTTGTAATAGCAATCAAGATACTTTTGAAAACTTCGTGGAGAACTAAGGAAAATTTACATGAAATGTTCAGCAGCCCTGCTATATCTTTAATTTACTATAGCAAAATTAATGTTAATTAGTTCTCTAGTGAAAAGCCTAGGACTATTATGCCACCCTTGATATAAGATTGAATCTTTATTACTAGTGAACTGTGTTTCTCAAATATTTTTCACTTAGAGCATGTCTAAGTGAAAATAAATCAAATTAGTTCCACACAAACTCAAATATCTTGGAATCAACTTAACTAAATATGTGAAGGACCTATACAAAGAAAACTACAAAACCCTGATTCAATAAATAAAAGAGAGAGATAGCATGGAGGTAAGGCGTCCTTTTGCCTTGCATGCAGAAGGACGGTGGTTCGAATCCCGGCATCCCATATGGCCCCCTGAGCCTGCCAGGAGCAATTTCTGAGCCTAGAGCTAGGCATAACCCCTGAGCACTACCAGGTCTGACTCTCCCCGCCCCCAAAAACAAGCAAACAAAAAGAAATAAAAGAGGATATGCAAAAATGGAGACATATACCCTGCTCATGGACTGGTAGGACTAACATCATTAAAACAGCAATACTCCCCAAGGCAGTGTACAGATTTAATGCAATCCCTCTAAGGATACCAATAACATTCTTCAAAAAAGTGGATCAAACACTCCTGAAATTCATCTGGAACAATAAACACCCACAAATAGATAAAGCAAACCTTGGGAAAAGGAATTTGTAAGGCATCACTTTTCCCAACTTTAAATTGTATTACAAAGCAATAGTCATTAAAACAAGATGTACTGTAATAAAGACAGACCCTCAGGTCAGTGGAATAGACTGGAGTATTCAGAGAATGCTCTTCAATTAATGAATTAATTAATTAATTACTCTTTCATAAAGAAATGCAAAATGGAGCAAGGAAAGCATCTTCAATGAGTGGTGTTGGGACAATTGGTCAGCCACTTTCAAAAAAATGAACTCCACCTAACACCATACACCAAGATCAAATCCAAATGGACTAAAGACCTTGATATCAGACCTGAAACCATAAGGTATATAGAACAACACATAGGTAAAACACTCCAGGACATTGAAACTAAAGGTATCTTCAAGAAAAAAACAGCACTCTCTAAACAAGTTGAAGCAAAGATACACAAATGGGACTATATTAAGCAGAGAAGCTTCTTCAACTCAAAGAAAATAATGCCTAGGATACAAAAGCCACCCAAAGAATGGGAGAAGCTATTCACCCAATACCCATCAGATAAGGGACTAATATCTAAGAAATACAAGATACTAACAGAACTTAATAAGAAAAAATGATCTAACACCATCAAAAAGTGGGGAGAAGAAAATGAACAAACATTTTCTCAAAGAAGAAATACAAATGGCCAAAAAGCACATGAAAAATGCTCTACATCATTAATGATCAGGGAGACGCAAATCAAAACAACAATGAGGTACCACCTCACACCACAGAGACTGGCACACATCAGAAAGAACAAGAACAATCAGTGCTTACGGGGATGTGGGGAGAAAGGAACTCTCATTTACTGCTGGTGGGAATGCTGTCTAGTCCAGCCCTATGGAAAACAATATGGAGATTCCTCAAAAAACTGGAACTTGAGCTCCCATTTGACCCAGCTATACCACTTCTAGGGATATACTCTAGGAACACAAAAATACACTACAAAAATTCCTTCCTCACACCTATATTCATCGCAGCACTTTTTACAATAGCCAGACTCTGGAAACAACCAAGATGTCCTTCAACAGATGAATGGCTAAAGAAACTGTGGTACATATATACAGTGGAACAGTATGCAGCCGACAGGGGAGATAAAGTCATGAGATTTTCCTATACCCGGATGTACATGAAATCTATTAAGTTGAGTGAAATTAGTCAGAGGGAGAGAGAGAGAGACACTGTATAGTTTCACTCACCTATGGGTTTTAAGAAAAATTAAAGACATTGAAATAATTCCCAGAGATGAGGGCCGGAAGGACCAGCTCAAGATATGAAGCTCACCACAAAGAGTGGTGAGTGCAGTTAGAGAAATAACTAAATGCTGAGAATTATCATAACAATGTCAGTGAGTGAGGGATGTAGAAAGCCTGTCTCAAAACAGGAGGTTGGGTGGGGATGGAAGAAATGGGGGCATTGGTGATGGGAAGGTTGCATGGGTGAAGGGAGGTGTTCTGGTTATGACTACAATAATTACAATTACGTTTGTAATCACAGTGTTTAAATAAAGAAATTATAAAAAAAAAGCTGGAGGGATAGCATGGAGATAAGGCATCTGCCTTGCATGCAGAAGGTCAGTGGTTCGAAACCCAGCAACCCATATGGTTCCCTGAACCTGCCAGTAGCGATTTCTGGGCGTAGATCCAGGAGTAACCCCTCAGCGCTGCTGGGTGTGACAAAACAAAACAAAAAAATTATAAAAAATACTTTTGATTTAAAAGAACAAATCAAATATATTTTGTGTTATTAGTGTTGTTGCTTGAGCCACACTCAGTAGCATTCAGGAGTTATTTTAAGCTCTACATTCAGAAATTACTCTTGGCAGGTTAGGGGAACCATGTGAGATGCCAGGGAGAATCAAACCTAGGGAATCAAATCCAGGTCAGCAGTGTGCAAGGCAAATGCTATTGCTTTAGACCCTAAATCAAAAACAATTTTTTTAATTTTATACTCTTTTTCTCCTTTTATTTATTTTTTAATTGTATTTTACTGAAACAATTTTGACCTAGTTGAATTTCAGATACCCAATGAGTCAGAGCCATTCCCACCACCAGTGTTAACCTCCTCTACCAATGGACCCAAAGTGCATCACCACCCTTTGGTCTCTGGCCTGCCGGTAAAATAGGCCCCTTTAAGTTTATATTTTTAAAGTTTAGGTTCTTTGATTCTATTATCATTGACTTTGTCTTGTATTTTTAGTTCTGTCCTTATTTACTTCCCCACCAATGCAGCCGAAACCACTTGACCCCTGGCCCCAAGTCTTTCTTTATTCTGTTCCTCATAGATTTTTGTTGGTGGTTTTGGGGGATTTTTTTTGTATTTTTGGATCACAGCTGGTGGCACTCAGGTATCACTCCTGGCTCTGTGCTCAGAAATCGCTCCTAGAAGATTCCTCAGAAAACTGGAAATTGAGCTCCCATTTGATCCAGCTATTCCACTCCTAGGGATATATCCTAGGAACACAAAATACAATACAAAAATCTCTTCCTCACACCTATATTCATTGTAGCACTATTTATATTAGCCAGACTCTGGAAACAAGATGCCAATCAACAGATGAATGGCTAAAGAAACTGTGGTACATATACACAATGGAATATTATGCAGTCATCAGGAAAGATAAATTTTGAAATTTTCCTATACCTGGATGTACATGGAATCTATTATGCTGAGTGAAGTAAGTCAGAGGGAGAGAGAAAGATGCAGAACGGTTTCACTCATCTATGGGTTTTTAAAAAAAAGAAAGACATTTTTAAGGGGTAAAATTTTTTTCTTTATTTAAACATATTGATTACAAATATGATTGTAATTAGGTTTCAGTCATGTAAAGAACATCCCCTTCACCAGTGCAACATTCCCACCACCAATGTCCCAAATCTCCCTCCATCCTACCCCACCCCCACCTGTACTCTAGACAGGCTTTCCAGTTCCCTCATTCATTCACATGATTATGGTAGTTCTCAGTGTAGCTATTTCTATAACTGCACTAACCACTCTTTGTGGTGAGCTTCATGAAGTGAACTGAAAGTTCCAGTCCTCCTCTCATTGTCTCTGAGGATTGTTGCAAAAATGACTTTTATTTTTCTTAAAACCCATAGATGAGTGAGACTATTCTGCGTCTCTCTCTTTCTCTCCCTCTGACTTATTACACTCAGCATGATAGATTCCATGTACATCCATGTATAGGAAAATTTTATGACTTCATATCCTGATAACTTCACAATATTCCATTGTGTATATGTACCACAGTTTCTTTAGCCATTCGTCTGTTGAAGGGCATCTTGGTTGTTTCCAGAGCCTGGCTACTGTGAATAGTGCTGCAATAAATATAGGTGTGAGGAAAGGGTTTTTGTATTGTATTCTTGTGTTCTTAGGGTATATCCCTAGGAGTGGAATAGCTGGGTCGAATGGGAGCTCAATTTCCAGTTTTTGAAGGAATCTCCATATTGCTTTCCGTAGAGGTTGGACTAGACAGCATTCCCACCAGCAGTGGATAAGAGTTCCTTTCTCTCCACATCCCTGCCAGCACCGATTGTTCTCATTCTTTGTGATGTGTGCCAATCTCTATGGTGTGAGATGGTATCTCATCGTTGTTTTGATTTGCATCTCCCTGATGATTAGTGACGAGGAGCATTTTTTCATGTGCCTTTTGGCCATTTGTATTTATTTTTTATCAAAGTGTCTGTTCTTCTCCCAACTTTTTGATGGAATTAGATGCTTTTTTTCTTGTAAAGTTCTGTCAGTGCCCTGTATATTTTGGATCTTAGCGCCTTATCTGATGGGTATTGGGTGAATAGTTTCTCCCACACGGTGAGTGGCTCTTGTATTTTGGGCACTATTTCTTTTGAGGTGCAGAAGCTTCTCAGCTTAATGTATTCCCATCTGTTTATCTCTGCTTCCAGACATTTTTAACAGTATCTCAGAGACAAGAGAGATGAGTGCTGGTAGGTGCAGCTCATGACATGAAGTTCACCACATGGAGTGATGAGTGCAGTTAGAGAAATAATTACACTAATCAGAACAATGTGAATGAATGAGGGAAGTAGAAAGCCTGCCTCGAGTACAGGTGTGGGTGGGCTGGGGAGGAGGGAGATCTGAGAAATTGGTGGTGGGAATCTTGCACTGGTGAAGGGGGGTGTTCTCTACATGACTGTAATCATACAACTACAATCATATTTGTAATCACAGTGTTTAAATAAAGATAATTTAACAATAAAAAAGAATTCTAGATTAAATCTGCCAGGAACTCTATGATATTAATTGAAATGACTTTGGTTTGGGAGAAGTCACATTATTGCGAAAATGGAAAGAAGGGAAGTTTTAGTAATGGCACTGGAACTCAGAAGGAGGCTGAGGGAAGGCTGTAAAGGAGACCTCGTTTATGCTTGGTGGAGGAAATCAGCTAAACCAATTTTTTTTTTTTTTTTTTGGTTTTTGGGCCACACCCAGTGACGCTCAGGGGTTGCTCCTGGTTATGCACTCAGAAGTCGCTCCTGGCAGGCACGGGGGACCATATGGGAACCGGGGGATCAAACCGTGGTCCGTCCTAGGTTAGCGCAGGCACCTTACCTCCAGCACCACCGCCCGGCCCCGTAAACCAAATATTTTTGATGGTAAAATTCCATATGCATATTCTCCCATTTTGCAGCTCAGTGGTTATAAATGGCCCTAGAATCAAAGGAACATATATTATGATAATTGACTAAATGCCAATTACACCTAGACAGTTTTAGAAGACTTTTGATACAAAGTTGAAACTGGGCCATCTGTCCAACATGAGATCAGATCTTCACAATCCTAGGTGATAGCTGGTTTGGAATCTCTAACAGTTACTTGTGTCATGTATTTTTCGTAAAGAAAAAGCATGCTTACCATAACAATGAGTTTCCATACTCTCTATGAAGTGTTACTCAAACTTGGTTTCTACTGCCTCCACACTGTTTGTCTGAACCTGAGATTCTGACCCATAATAATTGGGTCACTCTTTTGAATTATCCTTATAGGGATTGGAATAGAGACAGAGTCAGATTTGCACCACAACCAAGAATCTATTTACAGAGGTAATGGATACTATAGACCATAGTCAGGGATTAAGCTGGCACACTTTTCTGTATTTAGTCAGTTATCTCAACCTTCCTATTTAGGACCCATGTATATAAACTCTTTAGGAAATTCTTTTCAATAAATTTCTTTTTTATTTTCAACAAATTTATGAATCCAAACATCATTGGCTAATTTTGCCACCACATTTGAAAAGGACACTGAACTAATTAAGTGTGTGATTAAGTCACAAACTTGATGCATAACCTTAGGCAAGTTATTTCTCAAACAAGAGAACTTATCAATATTTTTTGGAGATCCCTTACAATTCTAAACTTCTATGGAATTAATTTTATTTTTTTGAGAAAGTCACTTTTATTTATTTATTTATTTGGTTTTGATGCCATACCCAGTAATGCTCAAAAAATTTTGCTAGGTTGGTTCTCAGGGGATAATGTGATGCTTGGGGAGCAAACAAAGTAATCCCTTTGTATGCAAATCATACACTGATTCCTTTGAGCTGTCCTAGAGAGCTTGTGCTTTTGTTCACAGCTAGTGATGCTAAAGGGTACTCAGAAATAACTCCCAGAGATGCTCAGGGGCTATATATGGTATTGAGAACTCAAACCATGGCTGACCACATTACATATAAGGCAAATGCTTTATATCCTATCTCTATGGCTAATAGCAGACAGTGTGTGGTTAAATATTCTTTGGGGTTGGGGTTATTTTAATTACACCTGTAGGTCCTTTGACCTGGGTACTCTACCCAATTCTGTGCTCAGGAACTATATGCTAATTGGGATTAAACCAAGATAAATGAAGTGTTTCGACCCCTGTACTATCTCTGATCCTTCAGAAATCTTATCAGTTTGTTAGAGATACTTTTATTTGTTTTCTAGGTAAAAAGTGGATCATATAAAAAAGGTATTATCTCTATTATAAAAATGAAGGTGCTAGTAGTGCTGGTTTTTTTTTCCCCTGAGAACTGTAAGAAAAAAGATCTATTTCAGATCTCTCTCTTTGGCTTGTAGGCAGCTATCTTAATCTTTATATGGTACTTGTTTTTCCTTGGTATTCCAAATTTTTTTCTTTAAAGACACCAGTAATACAGAATCAAGAATCATCCTAGTGACTTCATTTAAACTTCATTACCTTTATAAAGACCCTTTTCCAAATATTTAAAGGACATGACCTACTCTTAATAGCAGAAAATATGTTTATTCTGTTTGACCATTATGATTGAAATAGACTTTCTGGCTGATAGATATATGTGTATATAAATGTTATTAATATATTAATAAAAGAAAATTATATTAGGTTCGCCTACACATTTGACTTTAATAAAAGTAAATTAAAAAATTGAAGAAGAGCCGGTGAGGTGGCGCTAGAGGTACGGTGTTTGCCTTGCAAGCGCTAGTCAAGGAAGGACCGCAGTTTGATCCCCCAGCGTCCCATATGGTCCCTCCAAGCCAGAGGCAATTTTTGAGCGCTTAGCCAGGAGTAACCCTTGAGCATCAAACGGGTGTGGCCCAAAAAACAAAAATAAATAAAAATATAATAATAAAAAATAAAAAAATTAAAAAAAATTGAAGAAGGACAGGTTTGGATAAAACATGGGATTATCCAATGGTGGAAGTTCAGATCTTATGGGGTCAATCTAGCCTAGAAATCCACTAGAGGGCGCAGAGATTCTTGGATGGGTTCATTAGAAACTCAAAAGGAAAAATATGCCAATAATACAACTGTTTTTATTTTTTTCCTCCTACAAGTCTTAGACAATGCTTTGAGTGGAAAGAAGAGGCAGAGGATAACTAGGTTTCTAAAACTGCTTGGAATAAAATGTTTCCTGCTCATTAGAATGAATAGTAGGAGAGCTAGTACAGCATGTAGGGTACATGCTTTGCATGTGGCTGACCTAGGTTTGATTCTCAGAATCATATATGGTCCCTTTAACACTGCCAGGAGTTATCCCTGAGCACATAGCCAGTAGTAAATTTAGTCTTGAGCATGGCAGAGGGCATGCATACCAAACAACAACAACAATCATTTAATTTAATTAATTAATTAAAGACAAGAGAAACTCAGATTTTCTAAGCTGGACATAGTTGCAAAACACATAGGAGAGACAGCCATCTTGTATTGCTTTTTTGACATTTAGATCTCATTACACATTTCCTGTCTGCTTTCATTGGTAGCAGATGGAATTAGGCACAGATCTCTTACACATGCTTCTAAAGTCAAAAGAATATAACTCTGTTCCTGCCTGCTATCATGAACTCAAACAACTTGGCTTCTACTTATATAGATTCTCTTTGATACTATAATCTCTTGTATTTAATACTTATTTGGATTACAGTTATAGCTTCTTTTACTTTGTTTAAAGGTTATTTATTTTATCTGAGATCAGACACTTGACGAATTTTTACTTGAACACTTACATTTTATTAAATGATGCAATGATTATTATTAGATGATGAAATGATTCATCTTGGGGCTACACCCAGAAATGCTATACACACACAGAGAGAGAGAGAGAGAGAGAGAGAGAGAGACAGAGACAGAGAGAGACAGAGAGAGATATTCATGAGTAACTGGCATGATGCTCAGGAGTTTCCCCTGGTAGTACTCTGGAATCCACATTATTCAAGTGTTGAAACCTGGGCCTCTTGCATGCTAAGCAAGTTTTGAGTTTTGAGTTCTCTCTTCAACACATTTTTAAAATTTATTTTCTTTGGGGACATATCTGATAATGATCAGGGGCAACTTCTGACACCATGCTTTTTCCCAGTTTGTCTGAAGACTGTAGTTCAGGAGTCAAGCCTGAGCCTCCTGCATTCAAAGCATATGTTCACCTTATTGAGCCTATTGAATTATCTCTTTCCAAACTTCCCTTCAAATTTATAATTTATATGTTATAAAGAGGGATTATTCTTTTCAACCTATCCATAAGATTTTGTTTGATATCTTTTTGAAAAGTAAATTATGAGTGCCTTTACACTCAAAATGTCAGGGCAATTGTCCCATGTTTCAGTCCAAATATTTTGCCAAAAAAAGACAAAGGTGGCTTTTTTTGCACCATGATTTTCAGAGACTACTCCCGGCTCTGTGCTCAGAGTGACTCTGGCATAGTTTTATCATCCTTCCAGAATTACACAAACATATACAAGATAAAATAATAAAGGAGGTGAATTTCAAATACAAAAGTATTGTGTTCTGTTTTTGTGTATGTGCGTGACTATAAATCTGTAACACAATAAATTTTTGAGGTGGGTGCTAAGAACAACGCCCCTCCCCCCCAGAAGCCCTTGCTAAAGCTGTGTAAGTGGATGTAAGCCAGAAATGACAAAGCAGAAAGAAGGCTGCCTGCTGCCAGCAATCACCACTCCAAGGGCCTGCAGCTAATCATCACTTGGGTGCTGAGACCAATTCCCACCAGAAGCCCTTGCTGAAGCTGTGTAAGTGGAGGTAAGCCGGAAACAGCAAAGTAGGGAGGAGCACAGCTCCACTTTACTTTGTGCCACATGCATTTTCTAGCCCATGAACCCCACCACAACAAACAGAAAAGTCATAGTACAAGCATGTAAATGGGGAAACAATTCAGGACAACAGCATGTATAGAAAATGAAGATGGCAGCTCTGATAACCTGAAAAGTACCGACTACATAGCTAGCCTCTCAGATAAGGAGCTTACAGTAGAAATATGGATGATGCTTATAGAACTCAAAGAAAGCATAGATCAAACTGAACAGAACACAAAGATAAAAATCAGGAAACTCCAAACTGAAATAACAGGACTGAAAAAATCAGGAAATAAAGCTAAAAACTCAATGGAAAGCCTCTCCAACAGAGTAACAGCAGCTGAAGACAGAATCAGTGAACTGGAAAATGAGATGCAGAGCAATTCCATATTGCAGAAGAGACTGGAAAAGAACCTAAAAGCAGATGCTCAGACAATGGGAAAAAACTCAAAGAAGGTGAACAGATGAAAATAGAGTCCTTAACAAGTGCAACAGAAACAAAGAAAGAATCAATGGAGTCCTAGAGACCTAAGAAGAAAATCTCCAGGAAGAATCAATAGTCAATAGTCAAGGACATCATTACAGAGAAACTCTCAGAGCTAAAGATGGCATGCAACCAAATACAGCATGCCCAAAGAGTACCAGATAAAAGAGACTCAAAGAAAAGCACTCCAAGACACATCCTAGTCAAAACAACAAATCCCACAGAGAGGGATAGAATACTGAAAGCAGCAAATCAAAAAAGGAAATTACATTCAAAGGAGCATCCTTAAGATTTACAGCAGGGGCCAGAGCAGTGGTACTAGCTAGGGAGACCGTGGTTCAATCCCATGGTGTCCCCTATGGACTCCCAAATCAGAAGTGATTTCTGAGTGCATAGCCAGAAGTAACCCCTGAGCATCATGGTGTGTGGTCAAAAATAAAACAAAACAAACAACAACAACAATAAAAAGATTTACAGCAGACCTGTCACAAGAAACCCTCAAGGCCAAAAGGCAGTGGTATAATATAGTAACAAAATTCAATGAAATGAATGCTTTGCTTAGAATATTGCACCTAGTCAGACTCACTTTCAGGTTTGAAGGAAGTATACAGAATTTCACAGGTAAACGGCAGACTCAAAATCAGCCTTAAAAGAAAAACTGAAAGGTCTACTTTAAGACAAGACAGACCAACAGACACAACAAACTTTAACACAAAGATGACACTAAATCCCATAACAATTATCTCTCTCAACATCAATGGACTAAATGCATGAGTTAAGAGACACAGAGTGGCAAAATGGGTCAAAAAATGAAGTCAACATTCTGCTGCTTACAAGAAACACATCTATAATCAGAACAAACAGACTCAAAATAAAAAAGCAGGAGTGACCATATTAATATTAGATGACACAAATTTTAGACTCATAAAAGTTATAAGGGACTAAGATGGTCATTTTGTACTAATCAAAGAATATGTACAGCAGGAAGAAATAACTCTCCTAAACATATATGCACCCAATGAGGGACCAACAAAATATTTAATACAACTGTTGACAGATCTGAAAGAAGACATCAATAGAAACACAATAATAGTGGGAGACCTCAACATTGCCTTGTTCCCATTGATAGATCAACCAGGCTGAAACCCAACAAGAATATACTAGTTCTGAAAAGAGAAATGGAAGGCAGTGGACTAGTAGATATCTGTAGAGCACTTCATCCCCAGAAAACTGGATATACATTCTTCTACAATGCACAAGGGTCATTCTCCAGGATAGACCACATGATGGCCCATAAAACATATCTCCATAAAGTTAAGGGGATAGAAATTATACAGACTACCTTTTCTGACCACAAAGCACTAAAATTAGAAGTGAACCACAAAGGGTCACAGAAGAAAAACTTTAACACATGCAAATTGAACAGCACACTGCTGAACAATCAGTGGGTTACAGATGAAATCAAAGAGGAAATCAAAACATTTCTGAAAACAAATGACAATGAAGACACAAACTAGCAGAATTTATGGGACACAGCAAAAGCAGTACTAAGAGGAAAATTTAAAGCTTTGCAAGCACACATCAGAAAGAAGGGGCCTACTTAGCTTAATGACACAACTTTTAAAATTAGAAAATAATCAACAAAAGGAGCCAAAAATAGGAAGGCAGAAGGAAATAATAAAGCGTAAAGCAGAAATCAATTAAAAGGAAATTAAAAATTTCAAAAGATCAATGGAAGCAAAAGTTGTTATTTGAAAATATAAACAATATCAATAAGCACTAGCAAAACTCATAAAGAATGGAGAAAGAGAAACTTAAACAGGATTAGAAATGAAAAGGGTGATATCATTACATATACTGCAGAAATTCAAAAGGTAATCAGAGACTACTTTGAGAAACTCTATGCTATGAAACACGAGAACCTACGAAAATTGGATAAATTCTTGGACTCCTACAATCTTCCACAGTTAAACCAGGATGATGTGGTATATATAAATAGACGCATCATTACTGAGGAAATTAAGAGTATCAAAAGTCTTCCAAAAACAAAAGCCTAGGCCCAGATGGATTCACTAACAAATTCTTTCAAAATTTTCTAAAGAAACCACTCCTTTTCAGGTTCTTTCATGAATTTGAAAAATCAGGAACACTTCTAAATAGTTTTTATGAAGCTAACATCACCTTGATACCAAAACCAGACAGAGATGCTGACAAAAAAGAAAATTACAGAGCAATATCTCTGATAAATACAGATGCAAAGACCATCAACAAAATTCTGGCAAAGAAAAAGCCTCATCAAAGCCTCAAAGCCTCATCAAGGTCATACACCACAATCAAGAAGGATTCATTCTAGGAATGCAAGAAACAGTATAACATATGTAAATCAATCAATATAATACACCATATCAACAAAAAGAAAAATAAAAAACATATGATCATATCAATAGATGCAGAGAAAGTATTCAATATGGTC
>PVKC010035391.1:0-13474 GCA_004027635.1 Crocidura indochinensis | reverse complement strand
ACCAAAAACCAAAAAAAAAAAAAAAAAAAAAGACATCATAAAAGCAGAGTGCATTCATATTTCAAGACAGTAACGATATATAAAACTGAAAAAAATAAACAAAAATTAAAATTTAAAAGTGAATTAGACAATGAGAAGGATTAAGTGAACTTCAAGGTAAAAATTATATGAGCTAAAATGAAAAATAAAATAAATAATAGGGGCCAGTGAGGTGGCGCTAGAGGTAATGTGTCTACCTTGCAAGCGCTAGCCAAGGAAGGAAGGACCGCGGTTTGATCCCCCAGCGTCCCATATAGTACCCCCAAGCCAGAGGCAATTTCTGAGTGTTTAGCTAGGAGTAACCCCTGTGCGTCAAGCAGGTGTGGTCCAAAAACCCAAAATTAATAATAATAATAATGATAATAAATACATAAACAAATAAATAAAATAACTAATAAAGAAATAAAGGATGGGCGCCTGAGAGATAGCACAGTGGTAGGGCATTTGCCTTGCATGCAGCCGATTCAGGACGGCTGGTGGTTTGAATCCCAGCATCCCATATGGTCCCCATGCCTGCCAGGAGCAATTTATGAGCTCAGAGCCAGGAGTAACCCATGAGGACCACTGAGCCGACCCCCAAAAATAAATAAATAAATAAATAAATAAATAAAATAAAGGATGGCATAATTGATGGAAACTTAACCCAAAGATCCAAGAAATGCAATAAAAAAATAAACAAGGGGAAAAATATCTAAGAACACCAGAATAAATAGCTAAAAATTTGATGTTCAGAGATCATACTTTGAAAACATTCAAAGGGAAAGTTTCCTTATATTCAGAGGAACAAAGATAATAATCATAGCACATTCTTTGTAAAAAAAAAATATATATATACACACACACACACACACACAAACACACACACACACAGGTTTAAGAAAAAGGACACTGAAACAACATCTTTAAAATACAAAACATGACAAGAATTCTACAGAAAAAATTTTGATAAATATTTAAAATGTTTTGCAAAATTTATAAGATTTAATTATTAGCATCACAAGAACCATTAAAAGAAATACTTCCTACAAAGAAAGGGAAAGCAGTTAAAAGAAAATATACCAAGTAGGATGCTTGCTTTAACCAAACCAAGTGTGATCCCAGCACTATATGTTTCCTGAGCACCATAAGAAGTAAACCAAAGGGGGCCAGAGAGAAAGCATTGAGGTAAGGCGCTTGCCTTTCATGCATCCCGGCATCTCATATGGTCCCCTGAGCTTGCCAGGAGGATTTCTGAGCATTGAGTCAAGAGTAATCTCTGAGCACTGCCGTTATGACCCAAAAACCAAAAAAAAAAAAAAAAAGAAGTAAACCAAAGCATAGAGCCAGAAATAAAACAAAAACAGAATAAAGCAGGAAGAAACCTAGAATAACATAAAAAGAGCACTAAAAATAATTAATGTGATGATCAATAAAAGATTATTTGTTCTTATTTTTCTATTTAAAAGTATGACTTAAAAGAAAAATTTGGGGGATGGGGGCTAAAAAAATTTTAAAGGTTTTTTTTTATTTATATTAGCATATAAAGCATACAAGAATGGAATATAAAAGTTTGAAATCAAGGGAAACAACTAAAAAAACAGAAATGAAAAAATTAACCAAAAAATAGATTGATAAACAGAAAAGAGCAGCAAAAATAAAACTGGTATATACTGACTTAATGACAAAAAAAATGGTCAACTTTAATATCTAACAGTTTTTTTTTTTTTTTTTTTTTTTTTTTTTGGTTTTTGGGTCACACCCGGCAGTGCTCAGGGGTTATTCCTGGCTCCATGCTCAGAAATTGCTCTTGGCAGGCACGGGGGACCATATGGGGCACCGGGATTCGAACCGATGACCTTTTGCATGAAAGGCAAACGCCTTACCTCCATGCTATCTCCCGGGCCCCTCTAACAGATATTTTTAAGAAAATTACTTTAAATATAAAAGACTAAGTTAAAATAATAGAATATTTATCATGCCAATACTAAGGAAGAAAGCTGGTCATCATATTTCAATATTTAAAAACAAGGAATTTTATCAGAAATAGATCATTAATAATAAAAAGAATAAAAATATCTGCAAATCTATGCACCCAATAAAAATATATTATTCTTAGCCAGGTATTCAAAATTTGAATAGAAATCAAGTCTGTTTCAGACAGCTTTAGAACAATCACTCTCATATCATTCAACCCAATAGTATCAGAACTATTGCTCTAGTACTGCTATGGTGTTAAAGAGGAAGCAGCACCAAAACCAAAAAAAAAAAAAAAGAGAGAGAGAGAGAGAGAAAAAGGATTATAAACAGAACAAACAGTAGTCTAAAAGCCATGCTAAGATTTGACACTAATCATTGGAGCTGGAGCACACAATAAGTAACACACAGCCAACACAGGTTTCATCCCAGGCATATAGTCCCAAGCACAGCCAGGAGTAAATTCTGAGCACAGAGCCAGGAGTAACCCCTAAGCACAACTAGGTATGCCCCCCAAAAAATATTAGATCCTAATATAATCAGATATTTGTTTAATACCTCAAATGGAAAACAAAAGAAAGATAACAATAATTATTTAAGCAGTAAGAATGATCAAGGTGCTACTTATAACAGGTCCAAAGGGGAGGAAATCAAAAGAATTTCTAAATGAAAATTTCTCAAAGTTCTAATACAGACCTTTCTCCTACACTGATGCTTCTGGCAGTCACGCATCTTCACACACTTGGTTTCACAGAGATAAGGTTTATGACACGGCATTCGCTTTGTATGTTTCCCACAGCGACATTGTTTTTCCACTTCCTGGAAGAATCAGGTAAATTATATGACAGACTTTTGATGATTTGAGTATTTTTCACTTTAGAATCTACAATTACTAAAAAAATGAAGGAGAAAGTTTTAAAAACAAATTTATATAATATACTTTAAAAAAATAGCTAAATTTTCTCAAGTTTGTTTACAACTTATTGTGCTTCCCAAAAAGCTTTAGAGACTTCCATTATTAAATGTAGTTTAATGAAGTAAAATTAAGACAAAACTACTCATTTAAATCAGGGATATCTATATACACCATTACATCTGCACATCTTGTCTCAGTAAATCAAAACAGGTGTATAAATAATATGGATTAAACCAAAATGGGATATTTAACCTTAAGGTCTCAAGTCTAGACATTTATGTTTTTCTAACATCAGTAGGTATATCATTGCTGTGAATGTTCCTGGAAACAAACACACTCAACTATAAAATCAGAACATTCAAATTTTACCAATAAAAACAAATAAAAACGTTTTATTTGCTTGCTGATATAATTGCTTCATCACTATAATATAGACCATTCAACTCATAAATCATGACATAGATATGCATGAAAGTAATGGAAAACAATTACAAAGCAACTACATTTAACATGATAGGTTGCTCTTAAAAGCAGCTATTTAAAGGAAATGACTAACTTGTCTACATGTTTCACAAGGACCTCGGTGACAACGCTGTGAACATCTATGGATTCCACATTCAAGTACTTTGTCACAACTATCTCCACAAGTTGGTACATCTTCAGTACAAGGCAAAGAAAACTCTAAAAGCAGACAAAAAGTCAATGTTAATAAAATATTATAAAACACTAACAAGGTACCTCATATTTTTTTAAACTCCCTATGAATGACAGTCCTCTCAGACTGTTTTCTAATACCATGCACAAAAGTCAAATCAAAAAGAATTGAAGACCTTGATATCAAATCTGAGCCCCTAAGTAACATTGAGAAAACAAGCAAAATTTTCCCTGACACTGAAGTTAGAAACATCCAAAGATAAATAAATGGTAGTACATTAATTTAAGAAGCTTCTGCTCCTCCAAGGAAGCAATGACCAAAATACAAAGACACCCACAGACTAAGAGAAAGTATGTACCAACCACTCATCCTAATAAAGGGTTAATATCCAAAATATATGAAGTACTGGTAGAACCAGAAAAACAATTCAATACCATCAAATTATAGGAAAAAGAGATGAACAGAAACTTCCTCAAAGAATAGAAACAGTCAAAAGACATGAAAAAAAATGTTCTTTAGCACAAATCATCAGCAAATGCAAATCAAAGCAACAATGAGCTATCACTTCACATCAGAGAGACTGAAATACATCAAAAAGAACAAAAACAACCAGTATTGAAGTGGATGTAAAAATAAAAGGGAGGGGGGCCAGATCAGTGGTGCAGTGGTAAGGCACTTGCCTTGCACACGTCTGACCTAGGACAGACCTTGGTTTGATCCCCCTGCATCCCCCATGGTCCCCCAAGCCAGGAGCGATTTCTGAGCGCATAGCCAGAAGTAATTCCTGAGCATCACAGGGTGTGGCCCAAAAACAAAAAAAAGAAAGATAAAAAAGAAAAGATGAGGTAGGGACCCTCTTTCACTGTTGATAGGAATATTCACTGGCCTAGCCTTTTTGGAAAAACGTATTTGGAATACTCAAAAAAACTGAGAATTGAGAGTACATATGACCTAACAATTCCACCTCTTAGAATATACCATAGCGCGCGTGCGCGCGCGCGCACACACACACACACACACACACACACACACACACACACACAGACAATGCAAAAAAAATTGCACTCCTATATTCACTGCAGCACTATTCACAATAGTTAAAATCTGGAAACAACTCAAATGCTCATGAATTGATTCCATTTAAAAAAAAAAACTGGTACATATATACAATGGCACACAATTAGAGCTATTAGTAAAGAAACAATCATGCAATTTGCAGTTATGTGGATGGATCTAGAGAATATAATGTGAATCAAGTTAGTCAGAGAGAGAGAATGACACAGAATGAGCTCTCATATGTGAGATATAAACAAAAGTGAGATAAAAACTCAAGATAACAGAATCATTGAACATGAGAACCTGTCTTCAGTAAGAATCTTGTCAGGGTAGAGAGAAAGAGAAGAAAACACTAAAACAATGATAAAGGGAAATCACTATGGGGTACTGAAAGGTGGTGAAATGTTATGCATGAAGCATTATGAACAATACTGAGAACCACGGTGCCTGTCATTGAAGCAAGCTGTGGAGTGGATAAAGTAGACACTAGTCAAGAAATTGGTGTTGGTGACCATTGTATTTCTGAAATCTAATCAGAGAAAACTTTGTAATTCATAGTAACTAATTTTAAAAAACTAACAGCACTTTCAGACTATGATTTTTTAAATCAACCTACTTATTGGAAATGTCTGCTTTAATGAAAATAATCCTTAACACTTGCAAAAGTAGGGGTCATTTCCAGGGATGCACAGGGGAGAGGACAATATGGGACTCCCAGCCATATCAGTCTCCCCTGATAATTCAGTGTTTAAGATACAGAGTACACAGTGTTGGGGACCACCAGGGCCACATTCAGCAATATTCAAAGGATCATGTAGTGCTGGTTATAAAATGGGCATCATGAGGCTGGAGCGATAGCACAACAGTAGAGCGTTTGCCTAGCATGCAGCTGACCCAGGACAAACCTGGGTTCGATCCCCGGCGTCCCATTGGTCCCCAAGCCAGGAGAGATTTCTGAGTGCATAGCCAGGAGTAACCCCCGAGCATCAACAGGTGTGGCCCAAACACCCCCAAAAAATAAATGGGCATATGTGTAGGGCTAGTGCTCCATCGTCTTTAAACAATTACGGGATATGCCCCAGTCCCAAAGTTTACTGAAAGAGAGCAAGAACATAACATGACACTTCACGTTATCATTTTCAAGAATCACATTTTTAATAATATCAAAAAATAAAGAAAACATTAAGTTTTTTTTATCTTATAAAAGCTACTGTCAGGAACACTAAATACTATTAAGATACTACTATTACTACCATTTCAGAAAACTGGTTCATGATAGGAAAATCTGAGGCTGACTCCACAATCTATGATTAATCTGTGATTAACATCCTCTTAGCTAACTGTACAAACCCTAGTATCAAATTTATATTACTACTAAAACTGCATTATTAAGTAACAGAAAAATTAAACTTACAGAGGAGGGAGCCGGGCGGTGGCGCTGGAGGTAAGGTGCCTCCTTGCCTGCGCTAGCCTAGGACGGACCTCGGTTCGATCCCCCGGTTCCCATATGGTCCCCCCTAGCCAGGAGTGACTTCTGAGCGCATAGCCAGGAGTAACCCCTGAGTGTCACTGGGTGTGGTTCAAAAAAACAAAAAAAAAAAAAAAAAAAAAAAAACAACTTAGAGAGGAAAGTAATCTACTTAGGATAAAGAATGATATTACAGGAGGTAGGCGCCTTGCTCAGAGCCAAGCAAAATGTTAATCCCTCTACCACTGCCAGGAGTGATAAACTGTCATCAAACAGGATCATTCCAAATGATATTTATCTGAACAACATAAAAACACCAATTCAAAATTAAACAAAAGTCATTTCCAGGCATTTATCTAAGGAATATAAAACAAGGAACCAAGATATTCTGCAGTGATCACAGGCTGAGCTTTACATGAGGAGTTCAAACCACAAACACATGGATCTCAAGAACCAAAGTGTATAGACCTGGAGGACCCCATGCATTAAATGTGATCTGAGAGGACCCCAAACACCTAGAGTGACCCTGCTGGTCCTAGAGCCCACTAAACCACTCACATGTTTGACTGAGTATTGCTAAGAGTAGCCCTGTGGGTCTCCCAAGCACTGCTTTGGAGGTTGCCAAAATATGTAAAACCAATTATTCAAATAAATATGCACCTCTATGTTCCAGTACTAAAAGTTACAATAGTCAAGATATGGAAACAACTGAAATGACTGGATAAAGAAGCTATGGATATATACTCCATGAAAGTCTACTTGGCTATAAATGAGATGAAATTTTACCATTTGTGAACATACTAATGGATTGTCAAGTGATTAGGCTATGTAAAAAAAGTCAGAAAGCAAAAAGACAATTACAGGATGGTTTCACTCACATGTGAAACAGAAATATTCAATGCCAACAACTAATAAGACACAACAAAATAACAGAATCTGAAAAATACAGCGGACATCACAAGAAGGGGAAAGTAAAATCAAAATGCTCTAAACCCTAAAGCTTCGGCAGTAGGTGTGGTAAATCACAGCATACATTGAGATGTGAAGATGTATTCCCAAAATCTATAGAGCACTTTAAGAAAAAGGTAAATCACTTTAAAATTAATGAACACTAATGGTTGAAGAGAGTTTGCCTTGCATAAAGCAGACTCAGCACCCATTTGATCCCCTTAGCCTGCCAGGAGTGATTCCTGAGGGCAGAACAAGCAGTAAGTCCTGAGCATTACCAGAGCAGCCCAAAAAGAAAGTATAACAAAATTAGTGAATTTTTTTAGCCTTACTTGACTTCTGACATGGACAGAACCTTTTCCCAGATCGAGGACAGTCTCCACAAGCACCAACATGACAAACTTGCTCACATGTATGATTACCACATGTCAATGTTTTTCCACATATCTAAAATAAAATGCAATAAGTTCTAGTAAAGAACTTAAAACAGACTATACATGGCAATTTATTTTTCACTCATAAATAAACTACTTATCTTACATAGTTATGTATAATATAGATACATACACAAAAATTATATTAACATAACACATTCATTTCCTTTACCAAGAGCATATTGATGATACTTGACCAATGCAGAGATTTAGGGGCACTATTCTCCACAGTCACAATAAAAATTCTGAGTATAACTTCTGACCCAGAACATTAAGTTACTTAATAGTCTGCTGTTGACTGGAAACCATACTAATAAAATGCTTGATTAATATTCATTTTATTATCTTTTATGCAATATGTGCTATATAGAGAAAATAAAAATGGGGGGGGGGGTCACACCCAGCAGTGCTCAGGGATCACATCTGTCTGCACTCAGAAATTGCTCCTGGCAGGTACGGGGGGCCATCTGGGATGCCAGGATTCGAACCATTGGGATTCAAACCACCGTCCATCCTGGATCAGCTGCTTGCAAGGCAAACACCCTACTGCATTTCTTTTTTTGGGGGGTGCGGGGGCCACACCTGGCAGCGCTCAGGGGTTATTCCTGGCTCTGTGCTTAGAAATTACTCTTGGCAAGCTAGGGGGACAATATAGAGATGCCAGGAATTGAACCCAGGTTTGTCCTGGGTCGGACACATGCAAGGCAAAATGCCCTACCACTATGCTATTGTTCCAGCATAAAATGTTATTTTAAAAAAACTCACAAGAAAGAATATTTGATTCTTTAAGGTACCCATTTAAAGTATTGAACATTATAATTGTATACTGTGTATAAGGAATTCCACATAAATCCCATATATGTAAGTATGTATATACTCACACAAAACCCATGCTCTTTCGTTATTCTCTTTTAAAATATAGCTATTGGGGCCAGAGCAGTGGTGCAGCAGCAGGGCGTTTGCCTTGCATGCTGCTGACCGGGACGAACCTCGGTTCGATCCTGGCGTCCCATATGGTTCCAAGCCAGGAGCGATTTCTGAGCACATAGCCAGGAGTAACTCCTGAGCGTCACGAGGTGTGGTCCCAAAGCCAAGAAAAGTAAAATACAATAAAAAATAATTACTAATTTGGAAAAAAGAAACCAATAATAAAAACAGTAAAGTAGAAAATCATTTTCTAATAAATATATGTGAGTTACTATCATTCCTCTCTTTTCATCCAACTAAAACTAATGAGCATTTCTAGTTGTTTCTGGGTTCTTTAATTCCCATGCCTCACAACACATATACACTTACTTGCTCACAGTGCCATAGTGGACTGGCACAGCTTCTTTCAGCTACTTGTTTGCCACAAACACATTTTTGTCTACTAACTCTTGGGCAGGGCTGACAATTTCCTAAAATCACAATGACCAATTAATACAGAAACATAAAGCAATAGGTTTCTTTGACTTTTTTCTTACAGTCAGAGCATCCAATACATATGGCCTTTACCTGCATGACAAGGATTTTCACATTTATGCTGTCCACAGAGCAACTTCCGCCCACATGGCAGTTGGCACGACCATTCCTTGGCACTGCATCGACGAGGAATAGGTTTTCCTTTCTTACAGTAACAAGTAATCGTGACCATCTTTGGACAAGGAGGACAGGGACCTATGAATCCAAAAGAAAGCAATTAAGATCAAACATTATAAGTTACAATTGGGACATTTCTACATATATTAGTCTGGAGTTTCCCTTACTAAATACTTCAAAAATTCATCCCTTTCAATATATATATATATATATATATATATATATATATATATATATATATATATATATATATATATATTTTGGTTTTGGGGCCACATCTGGTGACGCTCAGGGTTAATCTTGGCTCTGTGCTCAGAAATCGCTCCTGGCTTGGGGGACTATATGGGATGCTGGGGGATCAAACCATGGTTAGCACACACAAGGCAAATGCTCCACCACTTGTGCCACCACTCCGCCCCCCCTTCAGTATTTTATGAAAACTTAAGTTCAGAATTCAGTATTCATAGTACTTTGGGGCTCAAATAACTAGAAATAACCAAACCAGAAAATATTTACCTAGAACTTACCTGGATGACAAAGGAGTAAACATTTATGGCCACAAGGAGGTTTAAAATCTCTTTCACATACTTGACCACATGAATGTGGCACAAGCCATGGATCTAATGGTGGGTCTTCTACCTTCCCACAATAGCAGAAGTACCTTGTAGGAGTGTCAGATTTCTTGTATTCAAACCTACACTTTGGACTGAAAAGAATGAAATTCCTCCAGTTTTCATTTTGAAAGTGACATGAGATATATCTATTTATATATTTATATATATTATTTATATATATTTATATACATATAGATGCACACTTAGTATCATTGCACACTCAATTTTATGTGAAGGCACTCTGCACCATTTTACTTAGATACAATTTCAGTAACTAAATTTGTTCTGTCCAATATAATGCACTGAGATTATAGGACTATTCTATATCAGCACTGTACACTCTAGTGACCACTTATATTTGGCTAACATACTTGAAACAAATCCAGTGCAACTTAATATGTTTATTTTACATATTTTTTATTTAAATAGCCATATTGTTAGTTGCTACCATTATATATGTATTAAACAGCACAAATCTAGCCAAAAAAAGTTCCAAAAGAAATACCACTGAATTTTCATTAATTGCTTTCTTTTTACTCTTGAATATTTTTTTTTACTCTTGAATATCTTGCTAATGTGTACAAAGTTAAATGCTTTGAAAGTTTGACTGTATGGTTTACAAATAAGTAAAATATATTAACATCAGCAAATAGAGAACTCAAGTTCTAAGCCATCAATAATAACAGTAAGAAAAAAAATCTCGAAGACAAAAATACTCGAAACTAAAGAAGTTTGCATTTTTCAGCAGCAAATACAAAATTGATATATTTCAAAATCTCTGCTAAAGCAGACTTAAAACTAACAAGATTGAATAATAAAAGTTGCTATAAAAGCATTCACCATCATATTCAAATAAGAGCATAAGATAGTTCTTTTCTCAAAAGATGATCTCATTTTTACTATTCCCAGATAAATGTAGAGTATATTACAAGGTCTCAAAACATCAATTAAATATCTTTTTGTATCATATTTTCTCATTATCCTGAGAACATGGTGTTTCTTAAAATGCCACATAAATACACAGAATAACCAAAAGACATTTTATTTCATCTGGAATAAATAACCAAAAAATCGTTAGAAGTTTTCCTTTATGAAAGGAAAAATGTTGACAATTCTAAGGAATTGCTCATCAATACTAAAACTGAGGCAGTCGATGCATTATTTGCAAATGCATGTGTCTTATTTAAAATAATGGCATGCCAACATGTAAATATAATGTTTCCATATCTTATGGATAAACCTATATCTTAGTACAAATAGGTGTTTTACACATATGGCTTCTAAAACAACCGATTTAAAACTATTAGTCTTTTTCTGGAGTTCTAGCCCCACCTTGACAAGATTAACAAGAATGTATTTATAAATAGTTATTGTTTGCCAAAAATGTAAACTAAAAGTAAAACTAACTGTAAAACTAAAAAAGATGAAACTCTGCAACAAAACACTTATCTTACATGTGTGAAGTTATTTAACAAAAGATTAAGAGTATCACTTGGGAGCCACCATCAACACCCAGTGCCCCCAAAAAGTCATCAAAAAAAAAAAAAAAAGCCAAACTAAAACAATAAAAAGACTATGTAGTAAGATTAGTTAGCACAAAGCTATAGTTTCAAGATTTTGAAGATAGGGGTCTAAAGCAATAGCACAAAGGGTAGGGTATTTGCCTAGCACGTGGCTGACCCGGATTAGATTCCCAGTATCCTATATGGTCCCCAGGCCTGCCTGAAGTGATTTCTAAGTGAAGAGCCACGAGTAACCCTTGAATGCCGCAGGTCGTAACCCAAAAACAAACCAAAAAATAATAATAATAATAATAATAATAATAATAATAATAATAATAATAATAATAATGATAATAATTTTAAGGATAAAGCTGAAATATCTATGATCAAAAAGTTAAGATGACAATCCAAAGAAATACTAATAAATGTTAATAGAAATTTAAAAACAACTAAGATTATGAAAATTCTGGTCCTGTAAAAAAGAAATCAAAATGTCCAAGAGAATTCAAAAGCTGGAGTTCAATTTAGAGCCCATCACTACACATAACTGCCCCACTCCCACTACAGTCCCACCCCTGCACATCATACCATCACCTTAGTTAAATATCATTTAAGAAGTACCCACATCTGCTGAGCAGTGCTGGGGAAGTCCCCTTTCAAACATACAAAATAACATAAAATAAAATTTAAGCCTTAAATTAAAAAGCTGTTTCACAGGGTAATGAGTTTGAATGTTTTTTATATGGACTAAAAGGAACAACTAACTAACAAATGATTATGTGAGAGATGCATTATTGCCAAAGTCCTAAAATATAACAGTGAAAGTCAAGTGTAAATGCTTAAGCTGTCAAAGCAAATCATGAATAATTTTCATTATTTTATAATTCTGATTAATCTTCCAATTAAATATAAAAATAAAGGTTACCAAGGCCAGGGATAATCTTTTTTTCCAAAATCATCATCTGTCAACGGAGAAGATACCAAAAATTGGCTATCTTTTGCCCACTTCTGGATACAGGGCATATGAAATATACAGAAACACCCTGAACAACTCCAAACCTAAGACAAAAATTAAAAAGATTAGCATACAATGATTTTCTATTGCAATTTTACAATGATTTTTCTTTTTAGATTCCATATAGTATAAAATATCACATTATTTTCATGAACTATCTAAGGGTAAAAGAGACAAACATTCCTTCTGAGTATAACAAAAGAAATGTTCCTTATAAACATTTAAAGGTAGCAACTATTCTACTAAGCTACATTCCCAGCTCCATGTTGAGTAACTTAAAGCAAAATACTATTAATCATTCAGATTTATTCAGCTATAAATATAGTGCTAACATTCTAGCTGTCTTTATTTCTTTTTATAAAGATTTCATGCTATACTGATGTGCCTTTATAATCTTTCAACATAGTATAATAATTTATGCCTTTGTCAAATTTCATACAAACTATTTTTATGCCATGAAGATTTATAACTGTAATTTATTTAACCAATTTTTTGCTCTCTGTATGAGTATTTCCAACTATAAGTAACATGATAAATTAATCATCAAATAGAACATAAATCTCCAAGAGCACTTCAATTAGCACCATAATATTAAATCTAAAATTCAGGTGAATAAAAATTGAGACCATGTAATTTAAAAGATAAAGGAATAAAAGTGAGTTAATTTTTAAAACTTGACAAAAACTTATTGCCACTGACAATACTCAGTTCTCCATTATATTTTATATATATTTAATGCTCTCATACCTATGTCATAAACGACATAGGCAACTTTATGCCAGAAAAGCATTGTAAAAATTCCCACTTCTTACTTTACTGAGCATTGGGGAGAGAAAATACCAATACATGTTATATTGCTGAATTGATTACTAAATTTTAAAGTTCAGTCCTGCTACATAGCCACTGAAAAATCTTGTACTATATATAGGCCTTCTTAGACGATGCCAAGAAACTATTCATCAATTGCCACTAAAATTAGATTAAATCAAGCACATGTGACTCCAGGCGCCAAGGGCACATTCATGTATCTGCTTATACATCCTAATCAATTTGTGCTAACTTCTAATTTCCAAAATGCATGCTAAATTTCTAACTTACTTGATTTGGTATGATTTTCTCTCTTTTTGCAATAATAGAAATGAATTAGTCTGGGGCCGGGCGGTGGCACTGGCGGTAAGGTGCCTGCGCTAATCTAGGACGGACCGCGGTTCGATCCCCCGGTTTCCCATATGGTCCCCCGTGCCTGCCAGGAGCGACTTCTGAGCGAATAGCCAGGAGTAACCCCTGAGCATCACC
>PVKC010035390.1:0-13450 GCA_004027635.1 Crocidura indochinensis | reverse complement strand
TCTTATGTACCTTATAGGTCTGATAGCAAGGTTTTTAATCCATTTTTAATTTGCATGGTGTTAAGAAGAATTCTGAGGGTTTTTATTTTTGCATGTAATCAATTTCCCTAGTACCTTTGATTAAAGAAGTTTTCCTCACTCTACTTTGTATTTTGCTTTTTTATTGAAGATTAACTGATCATATACTGAGGGTGTGTCTCAGGATGTTCAGTACTGTTCAATTAAAAGAGGTTCTGTCTTTATTTCAATATCATGCTATTTTAATTACTACCATTTTGTAGTTCAGTTTGAAGTTGGGGAAAGTGATGCTCCGATCTTTTTTCTCCTAAGGTTTGCTTTCAATATTTTTCCGAGTCAATATATTTATTTCAAAAGTAACTTTAGGGGTTGGAGAGATAGCATGGAGATAAGGCATTTGCCTTGCATGCAGAAGGATCGTGGTTCGAATCCCGGAATCTGATATGGTCCCCAAGCCTGCCAGGAGGATTTCTGAGCATAGAGCCAGGAGTAACCCCTGAGCGCTGCCAGGTATGACCAAAAAACCAACCAACCAAACACACAAACAAGCAAAAAACAAATAACAAATAACAAAAAGTAATTTTAAATTTGAGGTGATATGTTTTTGTCTTATAATGTTGCTGCTCAAAGTACCTCTACATCTCTCCATAGTTCCTTTTTTTGATCACCCTATCTTTCAACCCTTAACGCAACCTCCACTTCTTTATAGTCTCACTTCTGTTCTTAGAGTTTGTAGCTAGTAAGAAATCTAACTTTATTTCAAATTTAATTTGGTCATCTAGGAGGATAATAACATTACTCTTTGGAAAGTAAACCTGCTTAGATATATACTACAAGATCTGTGGATGTGTCCTGAGTGCCAACTTCATCATCTCTTGGATACAAGAATATTATTATTATTATTATTATTATTTGGTTTTTGGGCCACACACGGCGGTGCACAGGGTTACTCCTGGCTGTCTGCTCAGAAATAGCTCCTGGCAGGCACGGGGGACCATATGGGACACATGGATTCGAACCAACCACCTTTGGTTCTGGATCGACTGCTTGCAAGACAAACACCACTGGGCTATCTCTCCGGGCCAGATACAAGAATATTATAACAGTTAATAAAACATAAGTGAAGCAGAATACCAGAAATCTTCCTGATTCTTTTGTTTTCCCAATAAAGCATTATATGGAGAGAATGAAGTAAATATAAATAAAACAAGGCTTTATTTTAAAATGAAGAAGCAAGTGAGGGAAACTAATAACCAGATGGTTATAAAAAGTGTTCACTAGGGAAAGGGAAAGTGGGGGTGAGGGAAGCTGAAGAGATAAAGTGGGGCTTAAGAACGCTTGCCTTCGGGCCGGAGAGATAGCATGGAGGTAAGGCGTTTGCTTTGCATGCAGAAGGACGGTGGTTTAAATCCTGGCATCCCATATGGTTCCCTGAGCCTGCCAGGAGCGATTTCTGAGCATAGAGCCATGGGCACTGCTGGGTGTGACCCAAAAACAAACAAACAAACAAAAAAGAATGCTTGCCTTGGGACTGGAGAGATAGCATGGAGGTAGGGCATTTGCATTGCATGCAGAAGGACAGTGGTTTGAATCCCAGCATCCCGCATCCCGTATCTTCCCCAGTGCCTGCCGGGGCAGTTTCTGAGCACAGAGCCAGGAGTACCCCTGAGCACTGCCGGGTGCGACCCCACCCAAAAAATAAAAAAAAGAATGCTTGCTTTGCAGCCAGCGGTCTTGATCCAATCTCCAGCTCCTCATATGGCCAACAAAATTGTAACTGAGTTCAAAGCCAGGAGTAAGCCTGAGTTTCACTGCTATGTTCGAAAAACAAAACAAATAAGAGGTGTTGCAAGTCAGTCCCTGATGAGGTTGACTGATGGAGGGATGGAGGATGAGGCCTTTCTCCTCCAGCTCGGACCACACGTCTGTTACCCTGTTCAGCCAGCGGTTCTGAGGTGAATGTGGCGGGAAGAAAGCCAACAGGCAGTCAGGCTTCCGAAGAAAACAGCTCTTTATTCCGTGAAGAGACCGAAGCCAAAAGGCCTAAGAATAGGCCCCAAGAAAAAAGCCCCCCGCCTTCCACAGACCCTTGCTTTTATGCCCCAGAATCAGGTACTACCCAATGGTGGGATCAGGTACCGCCCAATGGTGGGAGCAGAATCAGGTACCACCCTAAGGTGGGAGCAGAATGCCAGGTCACACCCTAGGATAGGGCACAACCACTGATCAGGGTAGGGTCAGTAACATAATAATCCTATTAAGATGTTTACATACACAACAAAGAAAAAAAAAACTGTCCATGAGTACAAATAGTGGGGTCAAAATGAGAATATCTTTGCTATCTTTGCTCTATCTTCTCTCTCTCTTTTTACAGGTAAGCTCTCTCTCTCACTCGCTCACTCACCAAATGGTGGTTAGGGGTTACTCCAAGCTCTGTACTTAGCTATTATTCCTGGTATTGCTAGGGGAACCACATGGGATGCTAGTATTCAGTCTTCGGCTATGTGGAAGGCAGAGACCCTCCCTGAGTATTATCTGTCCAGCACCCCATATTTGACCTCTTTTTATGTTATATTTTATTTCCTTCTTTTCAGCTTTTCTTCCTTTCTCTTCCCATATTCCTGTATCTGAGGTCCTGACCATATTTGGATTGCTGTGGTAGCTATACACCTCTCTGACACTTCTGAATATAATTTGAATCTAGTTTTATTATAATGGTAAAATGAAAATATCTATGCCACCTACCCAGAAACTCTGCACTGCACTGTCCCTCTTACTCAGGTTATATGTTCTATGATGAAAGACAAAACCAGAAAATAATCTGGCAGTTGCTTCTGTCATTTATGCCTGATGGGGTCAGTTTGACCCTTGCTGATTTCAGTAAATAATCAAATCTTTTGTTAGTGAAAAGAGGGGAGGTTTTGTTCACAAAATTTTTGCGGGCCAAATGTAATCAGAAACGTAGTCCAAGAAGTGAAAAGAGAAATAGTAAAATGTTCATTGAGCTTTAGTTCAGATCAAAGCCAAGGAATTTCCCAGAGTTTGGATTACAGTCTATTTTGTAGATAGTCATCTGTTAGGATGATATGATTCCTTTGTTGAATACAAAGTGGTTGTTTTGGATGGAGTTCTAAAAGAATTTAAGACCTTTGAGATGTGTGCATTTCCATAACAAGAGAACTTCATGATCTTTTTTTCCTGGTCCTCTCTATACATTCATATAATATAATAATGGAGCACTGTTACTCAAGAGTGAAAATAGCTTTAGCATTTTTTTTCATGCCATTTTATTAAAATGTTGATGTGAAAAAATGAATATCAGTCAAATAAAACACATTACTTTATTTGTGTGCCTGGTTTTAATGTACATTATTTCACTTAACCTCAATCTTTAAAATCTTTTTGATGACATTAAATGAGAAATTATATTACTGAGTTGAGTGTATTTTATTCTTAGGATAGATTTTCCCCACTAATCACAGTTGATTAAACTTTGATTTATTTTCACTTTGGGGGGCGGTTTGGGCCCACCTGGTGATGCTCAGGGGTCACTCCTGGCTACGTGCTCAGAAATTGTTCCTAGCGTGAGGGGCCATATGGGACGCTAGGGATCAAACCCAGGTCCATCCTAGGCTAGGGCACACAAGGTAGATTACCGCTTGTGCCATCACTCCAGCCCCTAAACTTTGATTTTTAGTGTATGCTTTTATAATAATTTCTAACATACTAATGAACACTACTGTGTGACAGGCACTGTGTTTAATATCTTTCCAACGTTCTTACTATTTTTTCTTCCCAACCCCCTTATGACATAAGACCTTGCTTTGTACTACATAAAATCTAGAGCCATATAAACTGGGTACTACCACAAACCTGACCTTACAACAACACAGGATTAATAGAAGCTTTAGTATAATTCTGTAGTTCTTTCTATTTGCTTGCTTAAGAAAAGGTAAATATCCAGGGGATTTCTGTGTAAGTGTTCTTCTAAAGAGTGTGGTAGGTCAAATCAGTTTGGAACCTATTATTTAGAATGTAAATTGTACTTCTAGTAAATGGTTGCTGTTATTTGAGTGTGATTATTTGTGTGTGATTTGTAGTCTATTTTACGGAATATTAAATGGCATGTGAAAACAGAAAGCACAATAAGCATAGAAAATAGAAGAAAAACAGAGAATCAGAGAAGCTGATTAAATGGGTAGATGCAGAACTGGAAGAATCTAAGGTGTGACAGGGATCATTTCTACAGGAGGAGAGATCTTGTCTGCTATTTTTATTCCTACAACCATAACACAGCACAATGGAGACAGTAAAATATTTTAAATAAATTAACATTTATTTTATCTCATTTATCACAACTAATATAAGAGCTTCATTATAATAGCAACCAATGAGAAGAGGATGTTGATTTTGTAAGTCAACTGAATGCTGCCATATGGTTTTAAGATTTAAAAATGTAAAATAATGATAAAAGAAATAGAATGCCTAATTTATTTTATCATTGTATTCTAGTAAAAAAAAATATAACATATGATTTTTATGCCCCTAACTAATTATAAGCTTACATTTAAAACTAGATATAATCTATTATTTATAAAGCATATGAAAGAAAAACAAAAAAGAAATCTAAGTAAAGAAGTCAGTCATTTTGTTATTAGGGAAACAAATTTGTGAAAAATTACATTTAAATTTCAATAAACCCATTTTGCTTCATGTTTATCATGAAAATGAATTAGTAGTATTATTTTATATTCTTAGGTTAAAACCTTGCTAAGGGTCTGGGAGATCATATAAAATAAATGAGGCACTTACTTTGTATATGGTTGGCCCTAGTTAAATCCTTGGTACAACATGTTGTCCCCTTAGTGCCACTAGGAGTGACCCCCTGAGCAAAAAGTCAGGAATTAAATCAGAGCATCATCCTGTATAATAATTACCTACCCCCAATAAAAGAAAATAAACACTTGCTCATTTTGTTCTACTGCACAACTTCAGAGGGCTTCCTTCTAGTAGTCAAATATGTACAAAATCCCTAGCTTAAGTAATGTTCTAGTTTTATAGCGTCACCAGCTATGTATTTCTTTTTAGACTACTTAGGTCAAAGCAATAGATTCTTACTTGAAAAAAAAATCTATCAAAGGATTTTTATATCAGTATTATGTCAAAATACTTTAGTGTTTATTGAATACCTATGTCACATTCTGGTACGTAACTTTCAGACACATAAAATATCATCTCTTAAAGAGATTCACCATCAGTCAGAATGAAATGCACTAAATTGATATGACAGAATATTTATCCACAGACAGATATGATTGATGATAAAGAGGAAAAGAAATATATATGCATATATATGCTTGTGGTTGAATAGTTCAAAACAAAGTTTCTTATGCCATTTAAAATGTAGGGTATCTAATAAAATTTCTTTACTCCTAATCACTCACAACAGTCTAAAGTTCTTTTTTTCAGGCATGGGCTTTTAATTACTTGAAACTGCCAGGATATTGACCATCAGCTAATAGTTAACTAGCAATGATAAGCTGTCATTTTCTTTAGTGATATGTAAAATGACTGCTTTTGTTTTTATGAGCTGTAAATCTTCATGAGTTCTGAAAAACTATCCCATCTCAATTAATTTAAAATGTAAAATTATTTTGAGTCCTGCAAGTGAAAAGTCAAAGATTTGTTTAGATTCAAGACGACAGTATCTCTTGAATCCAATTTTTATAATTTCAACTTTTTGTAATTCTTTCTCTGGATTGTTTCTACAGGTGATGCAACAACACCAATTTTATACTACCATATTCAGAGGTGGTCCTGGAAAAACAACAAACTACACACTGGCAATCTGGGTGTGACACAGACCACATTACCTTGAAGTTTAATTTTTGATATGATTATATTTTGGGTTACACATTTACAATAGAGTTAATATTTATTGTTTGGGGTACAGAGTGATAGTATAGCAGGTAGGGCACTAACCTCAGATGTGGCCAACCCAGGTTGATCCCTGCCATCCTATACTGGCTCCAAGTACTGCCAGGAATAATTTCTGAGCACAAACATAGGGGTAACTCCTGAATATCACTGGGTATGACCAAAAAGAACAAAAAAAATATGATTTTGATGTATTGTTGCTACATCTCACCTCTACCAAATTGCCCAATGTCTTCCACAAATGTCTTTATGGTACCTATAGTCCATATACTCATCAGACTCCTGCCCCTTCTGCTTTTGCCTAGAAATCTCATATAATTTCAGTTTGAAGTTCAAGGCCAAAGGTCTGTCATCATTTAATACTGTCTATTTCCTTGATTTATTTCTCTTTATATTACAGATGAGTCTGCATTTGGTATTTGTCTTTTTCTTTCTGACTTTTTTTGCTTAGCTTGATGATATTTTTAAGTTCTATCCAAGTTGCAGTGGTATTTGTTTTGAGTTGTTTCCATGTTCTGGCTATTTTACTGAGCTGTAATGAAAATACATGCGCATATATCTTTTAGAATTAATTGTTTGTGTTTTGGGGTAAATGTTAAGGACTGGAATAGCTGTTTCATATAAAAGATCTATTATGTTTTTGAGAGGCCTCCATGTTTTCCATAGAAGTTTAACTAGACTACAGTTCCCCAAACAGTGAAAAAGAATTTCTTTTTCACCACATCTCTGGCATTTCTGCTCATTTCTAGTCTTTTTGATATATGTCATATCATGAGATGAAATGATATCACATTGTCATTTTTGTTTAAATTTCTCTGATATCAAGTGATGATAAAGACTTTTTCATAGGCCCACTAGTCATCTGTATGTCCTCTTTGGATGTCTTTTTTCTGGTAACTTTCAGGCATCTAGCTTGTAGCTACATTAGTTCTCCAGTTCTGAGAAGTTCTCAGAAATTCAATTCCAAAATTCAATTCCAAAATTCTCTTGCCAGTTGTTCATTTATTTTAAGACTCTTTTTCATCGTATACTGTTCTCTGGAATATTATGGATCTCATCTTTGTGCTCAGTGATTTTATACTCAGCAGCTGTTACTCTGCTGGTGAGGCCTTCCAGTGAGTATTTCATTTAACTACCAAATTTTTCCGTTTTGTCATTTCTGTTTGAAATTTTCTCATTTCTGTTCTCATATCCTCTTGTGTCTTATTGGCTGTCTGATCCATAGTTTCTGTGAGTTCCTTGAACATCTACAATATGTCCTCTCTAAAGTCCTTATCAGAGAGGCTAGATAAACGACTGATACTTTTTGGGTTGTCAGAACTACCATCTTTTCTCTCTCAGTATGGTGGGTTTCAGTACTGCTTTCTCATATTGACCTTTGTAGTTTGGTGGTGTTTATTATGCATTGTTGTGTGGCTTGTTGACAGGAAGAAATGCATGACCATGGAGTAAAGTCGAACTGCCATGCTCTTCTTGGGTTACATTGACCTGAGTTCAAAAAATGGCACTCTGAGTCACAAAAAGGACCCCATAGCTGCTCTGTCTTTCTGCTTCAGTTTTTTGAGACTATGTGGTTGGACAGAACATAACCAGGGTGACTACAAGATCCTTCCCTTGTCCAAGTGCTTCTCTTTTCCTCATTTTTCTCTTTTCCTTTGTATCCAGAGCATATGACCTGGGTACAAAAAATGGCTCTTCTGAATCACAAAAAGGATCCCACTGCCACTTTGTCTCAATTTCTCGGGACTGTATTGCTTGAACTGTATGTGTTCTTTGGAAAAGAGTTTGTCTGTTTGTCCATTTACCTCCTATCCCCATTTTTGATGGATTACTGGAACTTTTATTGTTGATCTTTGTGAATGTTTATGTATGTTGAACAGCTGATGCATAGTGTGAAAATAGTTTTTCCTAGTTCATAATGTATCTTTATATTAGCCCTAGATATTTTTTAGTTTTTAATAATCAATAAATTCTTTAATCAAAGAATCATAAAATACATAGTTACAAAGTTTTAAATAATTTAACTCCAGTCATACAATGTACAACACTCTTCACCAGTGTACATTTATCACCAACAGTGTCCTCAGTTTCTTTCCTACCCTTCCCCCTATCCTTTCGCTCTGCGTGTCTTTGTGGTAAATATATTTATTCTCTCTCTTTCTCTATTCCATTTTTTCCCTTTAAGACATGGTAGTTTGCAATATTGTTACTGAAGGGGTAACATGCATAACACTTTATCCATTTTCAGCACCCAGTTCTTGTCCAGAGTGATTATTTCCAACTATCATTGACATAGTGGTTCCTTCTCTGCCCTAATTGTACTCCTTTGCTATTTGTGGCAAGCTTCAAACCACAGTCTGGTCCTCCTGGCTGTTGTCTCTATTGTCTCTATCTTTTTCCTAGGATTTTTATTTGCTTTTTCAAAAATCTTTTCAGTTTGATGTAGTCCCATTTGTTTCCTTTTGTTATCTTTTTCAGTGGAATCATATCATTGAAACTCTGAGATCCATATCATAGAAAATTTGCCTGTGTTTTCCTGTGTGAATTTTATGAATTTTCATTTCTAATCCACTTTAAATGTCTTTAGTATGAGAAATACATGTTATTTGTAGGGGCTACCCAGTTTAGGGAAAGTATTCTTTTAACTGCAGAGTAAGCAGTGAAACAGAAAGAGGAATCATTCCTCAGAAGTTTGGTAAAAGAAGTTTTGTGTAGCAGAAAAATAGATGTCAAGTAAAAGTCAATAAAGATAAATTAATCTGGGACCAGAGAGAGAGTATAGAGTTTAGACATTTGCCTTTCATGCAGAATGTCATTGGCTCGAATCCCATCATCCCATATGGTCCCCCAAGCCTGCCAGGGGAAATTTTTTGATTGTGGAGCAAGGAGTAACCCCTGAGCACTGCTGGTTGTGATCTACCCCTCCCCCAAAAGATAAATTAATCTGAGTCAATAAAGATAAATATAATCTTTATCTAGCCTTTATCTTTATCAAGATTTTTGCAATCAAAGCTATTAGCATGGAGATCAGAAAGATAGTACAAAAGGGGGGGCCAGGCGGTGGCGCTGGAGGTAAGGTGCCTGCCTTGCCTGCGCTAGCCTAGGACAGACCGCGGTTCGATCCCCCGGTTTCCCATATGGTCCCCCAAGCCAGGAGCTACTTCTGAGCACATAGCCAGGAGTAACCCCTGAGCGTCACTGGGTGTGGCCCAAAAACCAAAAAAAAAAAAAAAGATAGTACAAAAGGGAGGACACTTATCTTGGATGTATCTGACTCAAATTTAATTGCTGTCACCACATATGGTCCTTCAAGCTCTACCAAAACTTATCTCTAAGACTGAGCAAAGAATCTCTCAATACTACCAGGTGTGGCCCTCAAACAAACGAACACTGTTAGCAGAGACTGATATATCCTTACTACCAGGGAATAGTATGCATGTCATTTTCATGTCTCAGTGCTTCAGGGACATGGTTATTAAGCCAGGAATAATAAAGTCAATATTCATTTAAAAAAACATAATTTAGAATGCTAGAAACATTTTTCTGCATTTTATGTAGCTTTTTTAAAAATAAAAATGATAAGAACTGAAAAGTTTCTTAAGATATACATATACATATATATAAATTTATATATATAATTTATATATTATATATATATTTAAATTTATATATATAAATTCATATATATATGAATTTAAAATTGGGCTTTAAATTTTTTACTGTGGCCGGAAAGAAAGCACAAGAAATTAGGCACTTTCCTTGCATCCTGCTGAGTCCACTTTAATCCCCAACAGCTCCTCATCTGGTTCCAATGCACTGCCTAAGAGAAGAACCAGGAATCATTCCTGGCCACTGCCCGCTCTAGGCAAAAAAAAAAAAAAAAAAAAAAAGCCTCACAAATAGAAAAATAATAACTAAAAATCATTACAAAGAACTTAATTACTGTTTTTCAGACACTTTCTATATGTAGTTATTATCTTCATTATATAAATATGGACACTGAGGCTTGGAGAAGCTAAGTAACTTGTCTAAAATAAGAGTGAATGACTAATAAAATTAAACTTGAATTCTGATATGACTTGAGAAGCAATGATTTAATCGGGGTTCTCAGTTTCCTCTAAGAGTAAAAATAACACAAAGAAATATATTTGTCCCACTGCTTTTGTTGTTGTGAACTCAATCAGGAGGAAGTATATAAAAGTTTGGAACACTTATTTTTGATTAGATTTTGATAGAAAAGCACCCCAAAATGCTGATTGTTCTAAAATTCGTAGATTGGAATGAAGTTGCATATCATATCAAGGAATAGTGTGACATGATGATGTGTCTTAGTTTGGCAGTTGTAAATAATTTTATTTTGCCTTCCACAACAAACATAATTCTCATTGCTCTGAACCCTGCAAGTGAGGGATCCACATGACAGTAGGTAGATCCCTTTTCCTGGTACCCAGATGAAACTTCTGTCTATTTACATGATAGGGAGAGGAGTAGAGAGAAGATAATAATGGAGAAGAGCAGGAGAATAATGTGGAGAACTGAGGAGAGGAGGGAGCAAATTCTAGTGTCTCATTTCAGAAAAGCACTAAGGACATTGCAAGGGTTTTAAGCTCATGAACTCATTATCACTCAAAGTCAACATCTTTAAGTACCATCACATTGAAATTAGAGTTTTAGCATATAAATTTGCTGTTCAATCCGGAAAGTCATTTAGTGAATCAGATTATAGTTAGGGAATTATACATCTCCTGTGTCAGATAGATGCTAGATATTTTTGAGGTTGAGCATTTGTAGCCAAAGAAAGAACTTCTGAAAAACTGTTCTTTGGCACGTCCTATTCCTTCTATCAAGAATGTTTCTCGGGGCCAGTGCTTGAGGTAAGGTGTCTGTCTGCCTTGCCAGCGCTAGCCTAGGACGGACTGCGGTTGGATCCCCCGACTTCTCATATGGTCCCCCAAGTCAGGAGCGACTTCTGAGCGCATAGCCAGGAGTAACTCCTGAGCCTTTCCAGGTGTGACCTAAAAACCAAAAAAAAAAAAAAAAAAAGAATGTTTCTCTATCCTTTACATGTTAAAATATAGTCTTTTGAAAGCTTAAAATGTCACGTATGCTCAAAGAATTTACTTCATTCCCTTTATACAATCTCTTTCCAGTAACTCCAAAGACTAATGCTTTTCCTAAGACACACACTATTCCTGGCTTTTGCTACTCTTTATTGATATGGAGATCTTATCTGTAACTCCACAGTAGCTCTCTAAGATACCTGGCTACCTTCTTCTAGAACCATTTCAAGATACCCATTTGAAACCTGCACATAGCAAATGTACAACTATTTTAGTTACCTTGATTGTGAGCATCTTGTTTCTTATAGTTTTAAACAGAGGACTGAAGACCATATTATTGTGTTATATTCTTGCCTTAAGTGGAAAACATTTGATTCTGATTCTATCATAGAATACATTTATAACTAACTATTTTGTGTTTTTCACATATTTTTCCAAATATTTTAATTTATATGACAAAACTAATCCTAAATGCATTTCTGTTTTTGAAGTACCTAGATTTTTTAATTTAGTCACATGTATTACTCTAAAAAAGTTTTGTTGCATTTTTGCATATACTATGTTTTAGTATGATGTGTATTTATACTATATATTTATGTATACCTCACTTATAAATTAACTTTTACTATTTTATAGTACCATAGAAACTACATATACATATAAGCAATTTACATATACTATTAATTATGTATAACATAAATCCATAGTCACTGCATAGTCATTGCATAGATATGCAGGTATGTATTTTTGCATACAAAAATTATTTACAAGCTTAGCTTCTAATTTGAAGGAGTTTTTATTTCGAAAAGCAAATAAAATACAATTATGATCTTTTCTCAGGGAAAATTAACTAGAGAAAAAGGAGAACAGAATATCAAGAGATATCTCCTTTCCCTTCAAGTCTCCAATACAAGCTCATTTTTCTCTATTCTCGCCCCAGTTCTCTGGGTGTTATCATCCAATCTCAATATTTAAGTGTAAATAACAAGTATGGATGGAGTTACTTCCAAAATCTAAGAAGCAAAACAAATTTTTCAGAAGAAGAAAAATTGGTTGAAGTGGTTTTGAAAGGTTTTAGAACTCATGCTCAAAACTTCACCATTATTCATATACTACTAATGTAACCTCAGGCTAATTAACAATGAGGAAAACTCATTATACTTTTGAAATTTTGCTATTTGTGCCTACTCAGTTATCTTCTTGCTTGACACAATTTTGAATTTGTAAAAATAAGTAATTGTAGCAAATTTACATCTAATTACAGAAAGCAAACTTATTGATGCATTTTAAAATATGTCTGTAGTCAAGTAACTGAAGTTACCTTTTAAAATAATCTATCATAAGATTATGTTTATATATTATGCTGACTTTCAGAGGTATTTTATATCATTTATATATAACTGTGATATATATATATCTGATATATATATATATAACTGTGATAACTGGATTATAGGATTATTTGAACAACTACGTATTTCTGCACTCTTTCATAGAATGTAATTCTTTTTACAATATGGGAAAAAGTCCCACTCAATCTATAAAGTTTGTTTGACCAGTTTTCCTCCTGAAATCTAATTTCTCTTTATTTTAACTGAGGTATAATTTATGGGTACTGTTATACTAGTTTCAGTATATGGTATAGTGGTTTAATATTATATACATTGCAATGTGTATATAATACACCGCACTAAGTCTAATCTTTATGGTTAAAATCTTCCAATATTTACCTATTGTGATAAGTAATTTGAAGATCTACTTTTTAAGTTAGCAAATTTCAAATAGATATATAGTATTATAACATAATTTGTATAACCAAGTATTCTGTTATCTGTTTAGTAAATGCTGCTCTAGACTAATGCACAACTATCTCAGTGTTTTTGTGTGCTTGGCTATCAAGTCATTGTAACTGGACAGGTGTGACTGAGGCTCATTGTTGAAAGGAGTGCATTGAGAAACAGTTTTCTTTTGTCTTTATCTTTTTAACACCTACTCAAACACAATGGTGACAGTTAACACTTAATAAAAAATATTGTATGGGTTCAGGCAGATGGGCTGCCATACATGCAATTTCTTTTTGTCAACATTTGAATCTGAAGAACATAATGTCTGTATTTTAGGGCCTTTTTAAATATTTGAGTTTCCAATATTTATTTGCTCTGTATTCATGGAGACTGTAATTTTCAAAATACAGTTACACCATGTACTCACCCTAAAATCATTTATTAATTATAAGTGTGCTCTTAGTCTTAATGCATGGTAGAATGGCCTTAATGTACAACCGCCTATGTTTAAAATCTACTTTGCAGATCAAAAGAGGGAAATGAGCTTTCATTTGCTTGTTTGCTTTCTCCCAATGCTTATTAATCCATGTGCATTTACTTTACTAAAGAATGTACCCAGTCACGCAGTGAGGTGCAAATATGTGCAAAAAT
>PVKC010035389.1:0-13516 GCA_004027635.1 Crocidura indochinensis | reverse complement strand
AACAAAGTAACACCATTTGGGGAAGTTGAGCTTTTTTATTTTTGAAACACTGGGCTTCATAAATTTAGGTATCTAATGTTCCAACAGAGAATGCTTTTACAAGGAAGCAAAGCAAGAGTATCATTAAATTTTTATTCTAAGCTAATATCTAACCCATCATTGTCTTCATGTCAACAGAATAATAGAGAAGGAAAAGAATAGCCATACTATTCAAATAAAAGAACTTTTATTTGATAGAAAATAATAAGTTTCCTCTAAACAATGTGGGTTTATATCTAGAGCTTAGGTAATTGTAATGTGTATTATTTATTTCCTAGCTCAGTGTTATTAACAAATAGACATGTGAAACAGTCATAGGTATAGTTCCTCGGATTTAGCATTCACAAGATTTAAGTCTGTTTTGGAAAACAATATGGATATTCTTCAAAAAACTAGGTATTGAGCTTTGGTATGATACAGCAATACCATACCTAGGGATATACACTAGGAACCCTCCAAAAGCCCTGTGCGTTTTTATTTTACTTTTTTGATTTGTTCATCATAGCACTATTTACAATAGCCATAATCTGGAAATAACCCTAGTGCCTGAGAACATAAGAATGGCTAAATAAAACTGTGGTACATCTACATAATGAAATACTATGTGGGTATGAAGGAAAAAATGAAATCATGAAATTTGCTTATACTTGGATGGATATGGAGATTATTATGCTGAATTAAATGAGTAGAATACAAAAATAAATAGCTTGGTAATAATATCCAGAAACAATAGAGATGAGGGCCAGAAGGACCAGTCCATGGTAGGAAGCTTGCCATTAAAAGCGATGAGTACAGATAGGATAGAGAAGGGACAACTATGACAATGATAGCTGGAACTGATCACTCTGTATAAAAATGGGGTGCTATAAGGGGATAGAGTGATATGCATCATATATACTCCTTCATTAACTATAGTGCAACCATAGTGTCAAAAAGGGAAAAATCAGAAGAGAAAAAGATGGGGAGAAAAGGAGAGACAGAGCAAGACAAGTAAAATGTCTGCCAGAGGCAGGCAGAGGAGGTGAGGAGAGGGTAGTAAGGAAAGTGGGGACATTGGTGGAAGGAAATATGTACTGATGACATACATATTGAGTTTTTACAACTGAATCTCAATCATGAGCAATTTTGTAACCACGGTGCTCAAATAAAGTAATTATTTTTAAAATACACATGTAAAACAAAAATAATTTAAATTAAGATATACAGATAATAAAAATGAAACCCCCATTTTAGCTTATTTTAATTTTATTGCTGGAATAAAGTCTGTTTTTATAAAGAAATATTTAAGACTGGATCATTTGATTACATCAAGTAATGTATACCAGAATTTCATAAACTTTTCCCACTAGTGACCATTTCTTTAAACTGAGAAATATTTATGTAACCCTGAGTATATAAACTAGGCATACAAACCAAACATGTCTTGTCACTAAATTAGACATTTATTTCTTAAAAAAACACAATTTTTTCACAACCTGTAGATTTAGTTATAGAGTCCCCATATGGGGACTACTGGTTGTGAAACTAGACTTTAGATTAAAGGGAGGTCTATAGAAGGTAGAAGAGGCAAGAAATGAATTTTGCTGTTTTGAGATTAGTCACAGAGATGAGTTCACAGTTTCTCTCATCTCATGCAAAATAAGACAAGTCATAATGTTGAAGAAGTTGTTCCCAAAACATATGCGAAAAATAATTTCGAAAAACTCAATAGATGGATTCTAATGGTCACTGGGACACTGATTTCCACAACTTCTGGGAGCCACAATTAAACTTGAAAATGCTCAGTAGATTCTTCTTTGGCAACTACCTTCAGCATAAGAGAATAGTCTCACCCAACATTTCTTCTCCTTCCCTGGGCTGCCAAAATCCAATCATTTTGATAAATTGGAACAAAGATTCAACTCTGAAGTACTAGTCTCATTCCAGCTCTTTTTAAGGATCTTGTGATCTTTGTTGTGGTGACATCATAAGCCCACATTCACCACTACCCAATTACCTGATTGCATTTCATCACTGATGTTGATTCCAAGATTTTACTTCCAAGTCAATATGGGAACCTCAGACTTATTTTTACTTCTCAGAAAGTCCATCTTAAAATGTCTTGCTATTACATTTTAAAACATATAAAAATAGATTTTGGAAAAAGTTTTCTAGGAAATTAGTGAATTTGCTTTCACTATGAAGTTACTTCAGTGCTTTTGAATGGCAAGAGTTGTAAGTATTCCTTAGATTATGTATGTGCTTGAGGTTGCAGAATCAAAACACAATTGGCTTCCTTAGTCAAAAGTCCTGAATCTGCAGAACGTTTTGGACCAAATAGTATTGGACATCTTGGTGAGGTAGTCTGAGCTATCAAAACTTTCTTGATCATTTTTTCAAAAATTAATAACTTATGTTCTTAGGAAAAGATAAGAAAATGGTTATTTTGTGATTTTTAAATTATACACAGAAACAAGTTTAGAAAAGAAAAAATAGAAATGAATCAACATAAAAATTTCCTCTATAATTACCCTCAATCTTTACTCTGGAACCAAACTGTTCTCAGCATTAATACACTTTGGTTTTTCACCAAAATCCTTCTAGACAGCCTTCATCAACTGCCAATATGTTTCCATCACCAACCCAAGTAGTCTGTTCACTCTGATTACACTGTTGAAGCTAATTTAAAATTTGGCCTTTTTATGTCTACAACAGTCTAATCAGTGAGGAAGATTCTCTGACACATGGCTTCCAATTCATCTCCATATCACTGAGGCAGAAAGGCAGATTATGGCCACCAAAAGACTATCTTCTAGCAGAGATACAACTCTCTAAACAAGTGTATTGCGAAAATTTCAATGGTTTAATACCATTGTAAGGATATTTATATTTTCAATAAAAATTTCAGGCAGAAGTCAGAAGAGATAGTAAAAGACTGATGGTGCTTTCTCTGCATGCATGCAGCTGACCTCAATTTGACCCATGACACAGCATATGGTTCCCAACAGAAATGATCCTCAGCACATAGCTAAGAACAAACTCTGAACACTACTGGGTCTAGCCTACCCCTCTCACAATTTTATAGAATCCCAGAGGTATTTCAATTATTTTACCTTATCTATTTATTTATTTATTTCTCTAAATAAATGGTGAATGTGATTTTTCTTGAAGCAAAGAAGGAATTTTATATTTTTTTCAATATAACCTACAGCTATGTGTTGGTTTCATATTGTAAGATAATTTACTTATTGTTGAGAGTTTAGTTTTTTTACAAAAAAATAATGAATACTCTCCTATGCTCTAAAGTTCTGGACTCTACCTTACCACTTCTCCCTCTAATGAAGAAAGGACTTCTTTAGAACCCAGAGAAGAGACCATACCAGCTATATGTTGGATGACTTGAAGGTAATAGTGACAGAGGCTTGTGGTGAACATGTAGATTAGAATATTCATGAGATTGGGGAAAGAAAACTTGAAAGGGAAGTTGCTAAAACTGTGAAATAGGATCCTGAGCTTGGGTTTGATTAATAGTGATCTGATCCCATTTAAACAGCAGAAGAACGTTAAGTATACAAATAGCCACAGTTTTGAAAATGCTGCAGAATTTGGGGGAAGGTTTGATTTGGGGATGAGAAAAACAGTTCTCTGAAGAAGTAGCATGAGAATAAACATCAACAAGCTCCTCCAGTTAAGAACAATTAGATCCTAAACAGAAGTTCTCAGAGGTGGGAGTTATATAGCTCCAAATCAAATTTATTTTTATTGGTGGCTGATTGCACATGCCTCTAAATCCCAATTAATCTAAGTTAATCAGCAGAATTTTTACTGACCTATGCAATGGACAAAATTGCTTACATTATAGGGTATAAATCACTTCTTTCCTCTGACTATGCAGTAATAATTTATATCTTCAATAATACCTTAAGTAATCGGAAAAATAACTCTTGATCATTCTTGAGTTAATGCTTCCATAGGTAGTTCTTTGGATGATCTGATTTATTTATTCCCCACAATCTTAAAAATGAGTATTATTATCAGGAGCATTATTATCCCCAATGAGATAATCAGAAGACAAGAGTTCAATAAATTTTCTGTATATATTTGTGTGTGCATGTGTACATAATAAGTATGTGCTGATGGTGAGAAAGGTAGTACTTAGTATACAGGCTCTCTGAAATCAGAACTAAGTTTCTATCTTCCTACTCTAGACTAAGTGTGCACCAACTGAATGGAATAAACTTGACTTCTTGTAATACTATTGAAAAGCGATTCTTTTCAGTAATGAAGTAATGAAGGTTATAAGCAGTAATGAAGGCTATAAACATCCGTTCTGCTGCTATCTTAGTTAATTTCATCAAAAATGTAAATGTTAGCCTGCCTCTACTTCCCTTTTCCTTACTTTACCTTTCGGTGTTTTTCCTCTTATTTAAATTCTGCAGATCGCATGGTATGAAATTGTTAAGAACATGAACTTTGGAATTAGACCAGTCTAATTTCATTTCTGATTCTAGCATTTACAAACTCTATCCTTGGGCACAGTATGTAAAATATTTGAATTAAGTTTTCAGTAAAATGAAGACAATAATCCCTATCATATACAACTATTTTGATGATTAAATAACATGGCATACATAAAACTCAGGGCCCATGGATGATGCTCAGTAATTTTGTGTTCCCTTTGCCCTGATTTGACTGCTTTATTTTCCTGATGAAAGGATGTCTGTGCAATCAGCCACCAATAAAAATCTCTCCCTACAGCAAGGAGCAAGGAGGAGCTGCTCATGCTCGAAATTGAAGATTTCCTATGCTCCATTCCTACAATTGCTTTAATTGAGTAATTAAGAAAGGACCTCAATTACATTTAAATGCTTGTCTTGATACTTTAAATACTAGTGCTAATGCTTTTGTGTTTAAACTATCACTTTTGATGTTTTAGTACTTATGTTTGGAAATGCTGCTTAGATTTAAAATTTGACCGATAGTTTAGGAACTTTTATATTTTTTAATAGTTTCAAAATATTTAGGTACTTATTAAGCTACAGTGAGTTAGGAAGAAATGGTTTGGTTATATCACACTGAGCACTCTGCTTTTGGAATTGATCAAAATATTTAAATTTACAAACAATTCGGCCTCCTAGAATAAAACACTAAACCAGGAATCACAGCACCTGAATTGGTTCTGCTATCAACAAGACCTTGGAAAATTAGTTTCTCTAGAGTCACCAAGGAGGACATCACATTTCATTCATTCCAATAGTAGATTCCCTAATACAAGCTAAAAACTACAAATATATGTTTGTTGAACCAAAGAACATCTTAGTCAATTAGACAATAAGGAAATATGGGAGCTGTAAGCTAAATAACTTATCTTCAGCTGCCTACATTTAAAAGCTATTTATACTTTTAATCTAGACATGCTCTTCAACGTTCTGGCTTCAATATCTGACAATAAGTTTTCAACCAATTCATTGCAGAATTTGGTAATCTCTTTTAGTGGTCTCTCGAATACATAGCAATTGTATTGCTAATCTCTCTAATGCATAGCAAGTTTTTCTACACGACAACTTTATCCATGCTATTTTTTCATGAAAAAAATATTCTCCAATTTTCCTATCTTTGTGTCTATTTTTAAACATTCACAATATTATCTAGCTCAATAGTTACTTGTATATTTTATATTTATTTTGTGAATTTGATGGTCACTTACAATTTGTGCAAACTATTAAAATAAGAAACTCAGAATATTTATAAACAATAGTGTTAAGTCTATATATAGAAGATTCTCTTTTTTTATTTATTTTTTGATATTAGACAGTGCTCCAAACTTACTTTTGACTCTGCATTCACAATCACTCCTCGAAGAACTTGGTAGACCATTTGGGGTCGGGAGAATCAAGCTTAGAATAACTGTAGGCAAGGCAAGCACCTTACCAGCCAAACTCTACAGCCTCAAGATTTTAACTTTTTTTTTTCATTTGCTAACTAGATAATTCCATTTTAAGAACCTGCTCTAGGGCCTTGCACTGAGTGTGCCCCTTAACTCTCCCAACAGAAAAGAAAAAAATATTGTCTTTTATGACAACACGGATGGAGTTTTATGCTAAGTGAAATAAGAAAGTGAAAGACAGAAGATTTTTCTCATATGTGGTGTATAAAAAGCTGGGGAAAACAAGCTAGCAAATCATAAAACTAACTCTTATGTTTGTAATCAAGGTGTTTAAATAAAGTTACTAATAAAAATATGAACAGGGGGCCGGGCGGTGGCGCTGGAGGTAAGGTGCCTGCCTTGCCTGCGCTAACCTAGGACGGACCCCAGTTCGATCCCCCGGTTCCTCATATGGTCCCCCGTGCCTGCCAGGAGCGACTTTTGAGCACATAGCCAGGAGTAACCCCTGAGCGTCACTGGGTGTGGCCCAAAAACAAACAAACAAAAAAAAATAAAAAAAATAAAAATATGAACAAATAAACCTAACTCTTAACCAAGAAAAAATCTGAAGGAAAGAGAAGTAGAAGGAATGAGCAGATGGCATCAATGTGATAGTATGATGGCACTGGAACTTTGATGATGGGTGCAGTAAGAAATATACATATGGGACCCGGGAGATAGCATGGAGGTAAGGCGTTTGCCTTTCATGCAAAAGCTCATCGGTTCGAATCCCGGTGCCCCATATGGTCCCCCGTGCCTGCCAGGAGCAATTTCTGAGCATGGAGCCAGGAATAACCCCTGAGCACTGCTGGGTGTGACCCAAAAACCACAAAAAAAAAAAAAAAAAGAAATATACATATGGGGCCCGGGAGATAGCATGGAGGTAAGGCGTTTGCATTTCATGCAAAAGGTCATCAGTTCGAATCCCGGTGCCCCATATGGTCCCCCATGCCTGCTGGGAGCAATTTCTGAGAAATATACATATGCTGATGTGTGAAACTTTACTCCTGAAGTGTATGGATTCTATTATAAGTTATTGGCAAATCAATCAAAATGATCAAAAATAATAAAATGTTATAGATTTGAATTCATGATTGATGACATTTATAACTACATAGTCCTTTCTTTTCCTCATACTTTTATATTTTATTTGATATTTCATTTTTATTTTACATTTTATGTGCTCCCAGAATGGTTTTAAATTCTCAAATAAAATAAATGGTGGAGCTGATTCTATATTAAAAGGTAACTTACTCAGTTAAATAACAGCACACATGGAAATAATTAATAATCATGTAGTATTCTGCTAAACTCAGTGTATAATGATTTTCTTTTTTAGGTTTTTTGGGCCACACCCAGTGACGCTCAGGGGTTACTCTGGCTATGTGCTCAGAAATTGCTCCTGACTTGGGGAACCATATGGGATGCTGGGGGTCAAACAGTGGTCTGTCCTAGGTCAGCACGTGTAAGGCAAATGCCCAACCCCTTGCACTACTGCTCAGGTCCCTTCGGTGTATAATGAATTTAAAGATTGTTTAGAAGCTAGCAATGAATGTTTAAATGTTTAAAATAAGCAGCATAGACCTTATTTGTAAGGCTTCTATAAGCTATATTTGAAGAAAAGCATGTTATTTCTACTACTAAGGATCCTGATTTTCCACACATATGTAGTTCAGAATATTTCACCAATAATCTAGACAATTTGATAAGTGAAAAAAAGAGGATGGCCTTTAGTCTGGATCATTTGAAATATGCTCTTCCTCTTGTAGAAATTAACTGGTATTATCAAATAAAAATAGACATGAACTCTAAATGTGAGCAAAGTTCATTCATTTATATTCAAATTCAAAAAGTGTCAGGAAATGTTCGAAGAGTCGAACATCGAACATCTTAATGTCACACATCAAGGGAAGCAGAATAACACCCCAAAACATTCCATTTTGACAAATTTATTATTTGAACTGCAACTCTTGGGACAGAGCTTCTCTGAATTTCTGTTCACTTACTAAAGAAATTCTCCAAAAGAAATTCAGCTTTCTACAGAGCCTTCCAAGGAATTTTATCAATCAGTGAAGACTGGCTCTTATAACAAACAGGATACAAAACTAGAAAGTCACACTCATCTTAACTACTGAAACAAAATCTCTGATAAGGCTAAGCATTTTTCTCCTTTACAAGTTACTGGTAGCTAAGGAAGTTAGACAAATCCAAGAATAAACCTCTAGGTTTATAAACCTCTAGGTTTATATCCAAGAATACCCTCTAGATTTTCTTCAAAACTGACCACAAACAATGACCCAGGTAATGATTGTAATGACTTCCTGGACATGGTCATAATCTCCCACAGTTGTTCTCACCTATAGCTTGAGCTCCTCCAAGGCTTCAAGAATATCAAGAAAAAAAGCAACTTCATGGAATCAAAGTGATAGTACAACAGGTAGGGCGTTTGCCTGCATGCAGGCATCCCAGGACATTTCTAGGTTGACCCCCTTTTGGCTAGGGAGTGCAGGGTCCCCTCATGGCCAGTGCCAGTTCACTGGGTCTTTTTTCCTCTGCTTCTGGAAAGAAGAGATGCCAGGAAACTTTTTGTGGGTCAAAATGGCCTATAGAGTGGGGCCGGGCGGTGGCGCTGGAGGTAAAGGTGCCTGCGCTAACCTAGGGCGGACCACAGTTCAATCCCCGGGTTCCCCATATGGTCCCCTGTGCCTGCCCGGAGCGACTTCTGAGCGAATAGCCAGAGGTAACCCCTGAGCGTCACCGGGTGTGGCCCAAAAAAACCAAAAAAAAAAAAAAAAAAATGGCCTATAGAGCAAAGCAGTGCTGACTTTTCAAGAGAGCCAGATAAATCCACACCTATGCAGTGAAGTGCTCTTGCAGTTCCAAATCCTCTGCTCCAAACTGATTACACTCTGGTGCCCAGTAATCCCAAATCCATACCCACCTACACCTCTGTACATGCTCACCCATGCCCAATTGACCCTATGCATATGCGTACTCTCATCTACTTACTCCCCACTTTCCACATGCCCAGTGCCCATGCCCACTTCATGCAAACCCATGCCAACACTGTTGGGCTCTTTAGTTTAGCTTCTAAATGTAAGATTTATGTAGAATTTCATTTTATTAGTTAGAAACCAATACTAAAGTGGGCTTTTTCTAAGTGACAGTAACTGAAATTTGATAGCATAGAGGATACTTGTTTTGGAAATTGTAACACAATAGAATTTCCAGTGTCCAACTGACTGCAGTGAAGCATATTCAGTTGAAAGGTTTAGGTCGAAATTTCAGTAGAAAATTCACAAGGAATAATAAAAGTTTCAGTGCAGAAAACTCTTTGTGTTGTTTTAAGACCTAATAGACAAAATTTCCTCTAAGCACTAGCATAATACTTAGTTATTGATCCAACACTGTCTAGAAAACAAATAATTTTTAATGCCGGAAAAAGTAACCATTAATGTTAGGTTTACAGAAAAGGGCTAATATGTACATGGAGTTATACTTGGAAACCACTCAAAGTCTTCTATGTGCCAGTAATTATATGTTAGAGATGTCAAAATTAAATAACACTATTAATTACATGGTCTAGAAATGGAAATGAATGTAAATAAATATTGGCTCTTTGCTATGACATGTGCTAAAATAGGTAGTTTATCCCAAAGGAGTGGTAATCAACACTTCCTCGAAAATATGTGGAAAGAATTCAAAATAAAGACCTTTCAAAAGTATCTAAAAGAATATATAGAATTGGGGACCAAAGAGATAGTATAGTGAATAGAGCATTTGTCTTACTGTTTGTCGATTCAGGTTCTATCTCTATCTCTCATTTGATCTCCCAGTTTGAGCATAGAGCCAGAAATATGCTCAAGTAATGCCAGGTGTGGCAACACACACACACACACACACACACACACACACACACAAATATGCTTACGTGACCTAGGAAGAAATAGTAGAGGATTCTACTGTAATAAATCGTTCATATCATCCTTTCCCAAAGACCAATACAGGGAGATTTCTCTCTCCCCCACCAGTTTAACTATTCACTTGATCTTCTAAGGCATATTAAAAAACTTGAGCAGTCAAGTGCAGAAAGATAAAACAAGGCTTAAGACTCATGTTTGGCAAGCAACTGAAGCCAGTTAGACCTCAACACATCATGGTACCCAAAACACCACAACATATAGGCCTCAGATGAATTCATCTGGGGTGGCTCATTAATCTCCAACTCCACAGTGGCAGCACAGAAGGGAATTCTTGGACACTAGCATTGAACCTGGTGAAAATCCCAAGGAGAAACTTCCTGAGTACCAGTTGGGAGACCCCATATTCATGATAAGAATTATAATTTTAAAGTAAAAGGAAAAAATTTCCAAACTGCTCTGTTTGAAACTTCTGTTCAAAAGGTGCTTTAGATAAGAAAAACTTCTGTTCAAAAGGTGCTTTAGATAAGAATCAGGAAAATCTTGAGAGTTGGGCAGTTTTCTTTTTCTGCTTACAGAAAATATGTAGTTACTATGGATGTAAATTCCTATCTTTTTTTTTTGCCAGTACTAGCATTGCTCAAAACTTACCCCTGGCTCCATGCTCAGGGATCACTTGGAAGAATTATATAGCATGCTGGTATGGGACTTGGGTTGGCCTCATTCAAGGCAAGTTCTATCTTGTGTGTGTGTGTGTGTGTGTGTGTGTGTGTGTGTGTATGTGTGTGTATGTGTGTGTATGTGTGTGTGTGCGCGTGTGTGTTTTAACACAAAACAAGTTCTCTACCCACTGTACTAAATCTTTGGCCCCAAAAGTCTTTCTTTGGCAGCTGCAAGAACAGTAGCTCCTCAACACAAGTCACCAATTGGCAGGAGAGCCTTCATTTTACTCTTTCTAGCAAAAACGATGGTGGAAAACATTAGTGACAGTTGTTATTCTCATGATGATTTTCTGGATGTATCCTCTCTCTTCTTGAATTTCTTGTGAAATTCAACAACTGCGTTCAGTTGGAAACAGCCAATAGATAATAGATAAATGTAAAATGTGCCCAGAGTAATAGTACTTGCATATGGCTGGCCCAGGTTTGATCCCCAGTTCCCCATATAGTCCCCTGAGAACCACCAGGAGTGATCCCTGAACAGAGCCTTGGCATACCAGGTGTGCCCTCCCACCCCCCCCAAAAAAAACCCAACCATAAATTGGCAATTTCTGTAAGTAGCCCAAAAGAGAGAAAACTGTGAAGATTTAGGGGTCTAGCAAACAGAATTCTCAAGAAGTGAGGCTCTGAAAAATTATTCCATGAAGCAACAGCTGAACAGAGTAAGTGAAGGTAAGACAGGAGGAAAAGCTCTAAAGTTAGAGGGAGAAATCTGTAAAAGCCAATGTCAGGAAGTATATACGAAGAGTGAAGAATAAAAGGTATAGAAAATAATGCAACTTTATTGGGAGAGAGAGAGTGAGAATGTGAGAGAGAGAGAATTCAGGTGAGACTTAAAAGAAAACAGGACAAATCATATAGGGCTTTATAGACTTAACCCTATGAATTATGAAAAACTTGTGAATGACTCGAGAGGCTAGAAGGCCCTAGCAAAAATGGTTAAAGCTAAATGAATACCAAACATTACTGAAAATCAAAGGGTAATGAATTGTACTGAAAGATTTAAAGATTAGCTGTCCTAGGAGTCATTTTTATATTTTAGGAAGATAAAAAAAAAAGGTTTCCCTTCTCTCACAATTCCAATAGAGGGAAATACATCAATTAAAATAACATAGGGAAATTAAAATAACATGGGGATTGGCATTCATCATTCACAAATTTACAAAATATAAAAAGGTCTAATAGTATTAAGTGTTGATAAAGATAAATAGTAATTCTCCATATTATTGGGGAAGTGAATTTTATCACTTAGGAAATTACTAGTAGTAATTACTACAGATATTTACTACCATTCTTTTTAACTCTCAAGTAATTTTAAACTGCAGATTATAATTCTGATAGTAAAATTGAAAATGTGTATCCAGAATCTAGTAATTTATATCTTAGGTATAATCTATATATTCTAGAGAATATGAAACTGAAACCAGATCACATAAGTCCTAGGCAAACAAGAGTTTGTACAATGATAACATACCATATTTGCTGACGTAAAAGACAAGTAGGCGTATAAGACAACCCCCTAATTTTGCAGTTAAAACACACTCCCACGGCACTCCAGCAGCTCAAGGGATAGAAAGGTCCTTGATTTTTGTCACTTTATTGCACCATTGGGCCTGACTATTGGCCCAGTCAGTAGCTGGCTGAGTAAAGTAGGAAATGCCCAGCCCCCCCAAATATTTATTTATTTATTTATTTTTCAAAACTAAGATAAAATTAACAGGAAAAGTCAGGGTCACTTATTAGTTTTATTTTAAATTTCTTTCATAAAACTTCAGCTAAAATTAGCTGACATTGGGAAATGCCAAAGCATTATTGCTTTAAAATTGGTTATAGAATTAAGCTATGGAAATGTATTTTAAATTATTTGAGGGCATGGATAAATATTGATAGATATGGATGGATGGATAAGTACCTAAATGAATATATTGTAGACTTAGATGATTCTATTATATATATATATATATGAATAATTTTATTAGAGTTTTCTAAAGGGAATAGAAAGTGAGACATGGAATGTTTGCCTTCACTTCCAGGAATGGTTAAGTAAATACTAAGTATATATCCATAGAAGTGACTTGCTGGAATATTCCTACTAACCATTAAGTTTAATTATCTAGGGAATGCCAAATAGAAGAGATGACAGGGAAGATGAAGCTATTACAAGGGTGGAGGATAGGAATCAACTGAGAGGTGGAGGAAATTCTGAAAGGTGTTAAAAAGGTTATGCATGACACACTTTAGTCTCAGTACTATAATCCACAGTGTCAAAATTTTATGTAAAAACAGTGCTATAGAGGCAGCCTGATGTGTAGAAGGGAAACAGCTGCACTAGCAAAAAGAAGTGGACACTGGTAAAGGTATTAGTGTTGGAATATTGTATGCTTGAAACACATCATGAATAACTGTAATTCAAGGGGAACTAAATTAAAAACATATCTAAATATATTTTCTTGTTTAAGCCAACCAATATCAATATTTTGAAAGAAATATGGCAGGAACCACAGACTAACTGTGAATGATCTTCTAAACAGGTCACCAGTAAACAAATTAGAATTTTCCCAAATTTGCCAGCAATCTTCAAAGTGTGCATTTTACTGATAATATATTATAAAATTAAAACTTCAAGGGGCTAAACAAATAGTAAGTTGCTTTCATTGCACATAGCCAGCCCCAGTTCAATTCTTGGCCAATTCTATGGCCTTTCAAATACTGCCTGGAGTGGTTCCTGAGCACAAAATCAGGAGTAATCCCTGAGTACAACCAGATATGGCCACAAAGCAAAACAATAAAATCACATTACCTAAGCATTGTCCTTTTAAAAGGCAAAGAAAATGCAATAAATAAGAGAAAGAAAAAAATATATATACTTATATACACATACAGAAAAATACTATTATTTTGATGTATTTTTTGTAATATTTGTTAGCTCTTAA
>PVKC010035388.1:0-13480 GCA_004027635.1 Crocidura indochinensis | reverse complement strand
CACACACACACACACACACACACCAGGTTGTGGGTACCAGAGATCAGATAACAGAGTGTACGTAACACACTCAGCTCATGTGTATTGCACCAGGGATCGAACTCGTGGTCATGCTTTTAAGGAGCTGCTTGTGAAATTACTTAACATTTAAAAAAAAAAAGGAAAGAAAAGGAGCTGGTTTTGTCACTGTGTCATTTTGGGCACTATCAAAACTTTGATTCTTAAAGTGGATGATATAATAATTAGCATTCTTTGAAGTAACCTGTTAACATGGTAACTATTTACCTATTGCATCTGAACTCCCTTCTTTTTACATTAATTCTACTTTTCCTATTGGATTTACTATAGAATGAAATTCACACAATGTTCAAAGTCAGATCTATATTATATTATATTATATATATATATATATAAAAAACCATATAGCCTTCTATATATTTAAAAACTGTGACTTGTTTGCCATACATGTCTATTCAATCACATGTTATTTTCTGTATTCTACTTTCAGTTTTGACTAAGCACTCAATCGGTTTATTTTTCCCCATTCCCTTGTATTCCTCCCCATATAGCACTCCGTAGCATTCTTGTACTGGACCACTCCATTAGATGCTTGAAGAACTTGACAATCTAGTGAGCCCTGTCTGCAATACAGTTTCCTTAAGTAGTAATCAGAGTGGTATTTAGCAATAGTAAAAAAATATTTTGGACTGCATTATTAAAACACAGATGTATATGTTTAATATATAGATGTGTGTTATTTATGTATTACATATATGTTCTTGAAATTCATGTGGTCAGAAGCAAGATCTTATTTGTTTTGGAAGCATGTACACTATTCTTTTTTTTTTTTTTTTTTTGGTTTTTGGGCCACACCCGTCAGTGCTCAGGTGTTACTCCTGGCCTTATGCTCAGAATTCGCTCCTGGCAGGCACGGGGACCATATGGGACACCGGGATTCGAACCAACCACTTTTGGTCCTGGATCGGCTGATTGCAAGGCAAAGGCCCTGTGCTATCTACCCTGGCCCGCATGTACACTATTCTTTTTCTCTTTGATTCCTCTTTTTATTTATTTCCAATTAACACATTCTATGAATTTTTTGGTGAAATGATCTCTACCACTCTGGGACTAAGAAATATCTCCAATCTGTCTTAATTAATCTGTAATGACCATCCTATAAAGTGAGATTTTTACCATTATTTCTATAAGGGTAAAAGAATTATAATTACGGGAGATAGCATGGAGGTAAGGTGTTTGCCTTTCATGCAAAAGGTCATCGGTTCGAATCCAGTAGATTCTCAGGAACTGCTTCAAATCTCAATGAGCTCCATTTTTTCACCTATTTATAGGAATTACATATTGAAGACTATATTTACTATTTTTTTTTAACATTTTGTTTGCTATTAGCATTGTTTTAGTTTCTGGGCAAGACCTGATGATGCTTAGTAACTATTACAAGTTCTGCATTCAGGGATCACTTCTGGTGAGCTCCAAAGCCATAGGGGATGCCAGGGAACGCGTGGGCTGTATGCATGGCAAGCACTTTACCTCCTGTACTATCTTTCTGGCTTTTGTCTATTTTATTTTTGTGGTGCTAGGGATTCATCCCAGTAGCTCATGCACATTAGGTATGTGCAGTCTACCGATAAGCTACATTCCTGGTCTGCTTTTTAAACCTGCTTAATATAGTTAAACATTTCATATCCCAATCTAGATGAAAACTCCAGCAAGTCTTGAATGATTAAATGCTTGCCCAAAGTTCTCCCCAGAGGAGAGACCAGAAATCCAGTTTTCCAATTTCTTGTGAGATAAAATAAATCAAAACTGATGAGGATTTGTAAAATATATTTCTGAGAGTAACAATGTTTGGCACAATATTTTTTCCCCTACCTACGTCTGTTTTGTGTATAATGGAAAAAAAGGAACAAGGTGATTTTGTCACTTTAGGTATAGGAAACTAAGTTCTGCCATTGAAGTCTAAAATGTTTTCCAGAGCTGAAGCTGAACAAACCTGATGAGATGCATCTGTTTCCAAATGTAGACAATCCAAGACAAGTGGATCAAGCAGGGCTTTATACATGCATGTAAGTGTTCCAAAGAAAATGCTAATAAGTACAGAGGCTCCAAGCCAGGTGCCTGAGAACAGAAGATGGGACTGAGTAGTTCACATGAAAGTGAATCAACCTTCAGCATGGGGCTGCTGGGTCATGAGAAATGAGAAGGAAAGAAAGAAGATAATCAGAGGAATAAGACAGGAGGTAATTTGAGAAAGGCCACAAGAAATAAAACACACAACAACCAAGCAGATACCCATATATAAAGTCAAGAAAATAAAAGGAAGCAAGAAGACTGAAGTTCACCACAACAAACAAAAGGCAGAAGAGGAAATGGTCTCAATTTTTCAAGTTCACATAAGAAAACATACCTACTTTTAATCAGATCTTCTCCCTTTTCCCTTCCAGCAATGTTCCGTTTGGGCCCCAGCAGCTTGCTAACTGATCGCATATGCACCTCCTCTGTAACTTGCCTTAAATTATCCCTGGTTTGAATATCTTTTGGAAACTTTTAGTAAATGAAAACATTGTCTTTCCTCCTTTTAAGTAATTTTTCCCATAACCTTAAAATTTAAGGATTTTTAAAAACTTTTTAATTGCAAATAAATAGCTTATATGACCTATAAATATTTTATGGACATTAAAATTATTCAACACTGATTGCCGAACATTTACTAAATGCCAGGCCCTGTCTGAGAAACTGTTTCTGCTGACTTTCAGTCAAGTGTCTATAAACACCTTTACATAAGCCGCCAAGCAACATTCACACACACACACACACACACACACACACACACACACACACACACACACACGAGCACACAAACACACTCTCACATGTACGAATACCATGTAAACAAGGTCATTTTATAATAGCGTAAGTCTACAGCAAAGTTGAAAAGGACGAGCAAAGAGTTCATTTGCTCAGTTTCCCTCATGTTAACAACACATGCTACTATAGTTACATGTGTTACGACTAAGGGCCTGTTATTTGTATGTTTCTATAAGCTCAGCACTATTCTTTATTTGATTTCACTTTTTCTTTAATGTCATTTTCCTTCTTTTGGTTTTTAGACCACACCTGGTGGTTCTGAGGAAACCATATATTCTAGGAAAATCATCTGTCACTAGGGCCACACAGTGCCAGAAATCAAACCCAGGGTTCCTGCATGCTAAGCATGAGATCCATCTCAATGAATTGACACCCTGACACCGTTGCTAATTAATTTGCTTTTCTACTATTTGGGTACTTCATCCAAAATAACAGATTAAATTAATTATCATCTTTCCTTAGACTTTTTTTTTTTTTGGCAGTGACACTGATTCAGGCTTTCCATATTATCAGTGTCCTTCAACATCAGTTGATGTGATGTTTTTGACACTGATTAAAGTTATGTTTTTCTTTTTTCTGTTTGTTTTGCTGTGCTGTTGGAGAATGGAATTAGGACCTCACACATGCAGGCAAGTGCTCTATCACTGTACTATAACTCCAACTTTGGAGTCACTTTGGAGAAGATTATAATTCCTCAAAAAGTTCTATCAGAGGACATATAAAATCAAAGTACCACACTGACGGTATTAAACTTCTTCAATTAAGTACTTTCTGTGCATCTCTACTGTTTTTTATTCTCTTTTAAGTTTTCTTTTTTTGGGGGGTGGGGACCACATCTTGTTCAGGGTTTACTCTTGGCTCTGTATCCAGGATTCATTCTTTGAAAAACTCAGGGGACAATTTGTGATACCTGGAATCCAGGTATCTGAATACCTGGGTTATATGCACTCAAGGCAAACACTTTAACTTCTGTATCATCTCTCTGGGTCCTCTGTACTGTTTTCTAAGCAAGTCACTAGTCAAGAGTGGAATGGGTGTGGTGATAGCAGTAAATTAAGCTCCATTTACAGGGAAAGAGAGCAGTATTTTGACAGTATTCAGAATTCTTTTGTAAGGAAAATGTCTCTTTTCTTCCATTTATTTATTTACTAGTCTTTTTATATAAACTAATATGCTTATTTTAATTGGGCTAGCTTTTCAGTACAATGCCATTTATTTGCTAATCTAAATTGTTACTAGCTTTGTCCTCTTGGAACGTCTCCAAGTTGAGTTTTGTGTTCTACTTGTTCTTAACTTATATTGGTTGAATATTTCTTTATTTTCTGTAATGAAGTTTCACAAGATAATCTTCATTCACTTTGTATATTTCCACGAAGCTGTAAAATCCCTTTCCCAGTAAGACGAAGTTCTTTGTAATGGACAATAGTAGTAGAAATGAAGAGAAATCGCCTTCCTTATCACACTGTAAAGATTTTGCTCTTGGCTGACCATGGCAACTATGTGGAGCATATCTTTATCGCTGCAATGCTCACTAGATGTCTTATTTGATATGTCTTTGTAAAATGTTGTGGTGTTTCACCTTTTCTTTTCCCCTTCTCTCAAACCGAGGATGAGAGCTGCTAGAAGGACTCTGCCCATTGCAGGCATACTTAATTTTTACCCCATTCTATTACTGTACTCTTCCCCTAACAAAACCACAAAACTCGAACTATCTAATCATGCCTCCCAATTAGAGGGAGAAGCAATGGAGACACCAAGCCCAATCAGATATAAGATCACTAAGTAATAAACCAGAAACAGAGGGGGGTCACTCAATCTAGAAGACCCCCAGGGAGAGGGTGGAGGATATGGGAGGAAGAATGGGAACGGAGGTGGAGGGAGGACAACTCGGTGATTGGAATTCCCCTGATTCAATGTTTATATGTAACTGGAACAATACTGTGAATAACATGTAAACCACTATGATTATAATAAAAATAAATAAATATTAAAAAAATAAAAAGATTTTGGTCTTGGCTTTGAGAGGGTAAACATGTCTTGCACAGGAAATAATATTTTCTTCTCTTGCTGAATGCTTTCAAAGATAACAGTTGGGTTTTTCTTAAACAGTAGGAAGAAAATAATGGGTGTTTTGGCTAGATAGCCAATGGAATAGAATTTACTATTTCAAGCATTTAAAAAGATTGATGGAAAAATCATTGTGAACATTTTTTTAAATTAAAATGCAGCCCTTGGAAATTCAAGTCATAACTGGATCTTTCAGATTAAAAATCTCAGCTATTGCTGGAGCGTTGCCTTGCATGTGCAAACCTAGGTCGGACCGTGTTTCAATCCCCTGGCATCCCATATTGTCCCCCAAACCAGGAGCGATTCTGAGCGCATAGCCAGGAATAATCCCTGAGCGTCACTGGGTTTGGCCCCAAAACCAAAATCAAAACAAAACAAAAAAAAAATCATCATTATCATCATCATAATCTCAGCCACCATTTAGTCTCTTAACATATAAGTAAAACAAAGAATAAAATGAGAGTGGAAAGCAAAGATCAGTGCCATTTTTTTACATAAACTCATCTTTATTGGTCAAATGCTTATTTTAATGATTGAAATGAATAATAAATATAACTCCCATGTACTGCAAATAACTTACTTTGTCAACTGATTTACACACATATTCTCATATTTGATAACAGCATAAAATAGGATTTGAGATCCAATATACATACTCTTGATACCATAAATTATGTGCAGAAAGGAACATAACAGAGGAACCATAAAATATCTCCACTTCTGCCTAATACTGTTTGATGTATATGTGTGTCTATGTGTGTGTGTTGCCACACCTGGAAGTTCTAAAGTCTTATTCCTGGCTCTGCACTTAGGGATCATTGGTAATAGGGCTCAAGAGCCATTTGAGGTGCCAGGAACTGAACCCAGGTTGACTGTGAGCAAGGCAAGTGCCCTATCTGCTTTTCTAAGTCTAGACCTTCTGCTCAATTCTAAGTAATTAAAAGGCAATTTTCATCTTTATAAGGATGTAAGTAGTTGAAATATTGGAACAAAATAAAATTCTAGTATTATTTTTTTGATAAGACCCTTTCATATTCTTTAATTTTATTAAATAACATAGTCCTTACGTCAAACTGGCTCCTTTCCCATATCTTCATTATGTTGATTAATAGCAGAATTGAGATGAGAATTCAGAGGTTCCCTTTAACATACTTTCTCCTAAACAGGTTTGAGCCTGTTACTAAATTAATGCTACATTGAAATATAATTGATAACATGACCAGAAAAGGGAATTAGAATCAAGGAGGCTATGAAACCTATGGTACTATACACAAACTGGTGTAATCTTTTAGGAATAGACAGGCATTGTGACTAACCTACATAGGATTAGGATAGTGAATGAGAGGCAAATGTCTTCCTTCCATTTTTCATCCTTTTATCTCCTTTATTTTAATTTGCTTCCTTTTTTCCTTGTTTTCTATGATCTCTCTCTCCCTTCCCCCCCCCTCACCTAGTGGCAGATGACAAACCCTGGGATTTCTGACATCAGAGTTAGAGATTTACAAGAATCTGATTATTAAAAAAAATAAGGAGTTCAGAAACTTTGTATATCAAAACCACAAACTTCAATACTTTTGTAGCCACGATACCTAAATCGTAATAAAATAAAAAAATTAAAAAGCAGGGGTCAGAGAGATAGCATGGAGGTAAAGCATTTCCTTTGCATGCAGAAGGATGGTTGTTCGAATTCCAGCATCCCAGATGGTCTCCCGAGACTGTCAGGAGCAATTTCGGAGCATAGAGCCAGAAGTAACCCCTGAGCATTGCCAGATGTGACCCCCCTCAAAAAAAAGTAATAGAGAATTGTGCTCTGTAGGCAGGTCTGAGAGAACTATGGAAGTTTTCCTATTAATTTTCTTATTTTCTATCAGAAAATCATCAAGGATCTGCCTAGTGACAGATATGATTGTAATTCTATTTACTTTTATTGGGAACCAGGTATAGAGCAAGCATTTTTATTTATCTTGAAAAATTTAGACACTTGTTTCCTAAAGTCTGCAGTTATTCTTTATAATGTAGTGTGTGTATGCTTGTGTGTGTGAGAGAAAGAGAAAGGAGAGAAAGATTACGAAACTGTACACAATGAGGCAAAGTGCTATTGTTTGTGTATTATTGTGTTATTGTATATGTATTTTATAGTTTAACATATTGCATATATAACACATATGAATATGTGCATTTATACACATTTTCCTGTGGGATGACAATAAGAAAAACAACATGCAGAATATAAAAGTTCCAAGAAGGAAAAGAGAGAGAAGAAATATGGTGCATTTTATGCTATACCTTGAAGTTATCAAAAAGTATATCTAGCTTTGCAATCTGGGGTCCTCTTGGAAATGCTCAGAGGACAGCATGGTGCCAGAGATTGAACCTTGAGTCTCCTTTATGCAAAGCATACATTCCAGTTCACTGAGCACCCTTTTTATTGGTATATTTTACATATTTAAGTTTTTTGTGTATTTAAGTTTTTGTTATTGTATTAGTAGAGGTGGTCTGTTTCTTATTACTTTATGTTTTAGCTCTCTGATTTTTATCACTTGCTTCTGTAGGCTGCAGAGTCCCTATTATATATATATATTTTTTTTGTTTAGTTACTCTGTTTCTTAGGGCTATTATTTCTACTGAAACTTTATCTTTTTTTAATTATTTTTCTTGCTATTGTCTCATTTTGTTCACTGACTCTTCTTATTTCCATAAGTATTGTAAAAACTGTTCATTAAAACTCTTCTTCAGCTTAAATTACCTAGTCCTGTTGCATTTAGATTTTTCCCAGGGTTTTTGTATTGTTCTGTTATTTGTGAAATGTCCCTCTGTTTCTTCATTTTGTTTGAAACTGTAGGTTGATTTCTACAGGTTGAGCTAAGGAGTTTCTTTTCTGTGCGTTTTGGCCTATGATAAAGTTACAAGTTGTATAGTGTGAACTCTAGGTTCTTTATCCTGGATACTAGGATCTCTGTTGCTATATAAATAGATATCACTGCACCTGTTTGATGTCCCTAGTTCTACTGCCAGCACAAGATAGAAACCAGGGACACAGAATGCAAAGAGAGCAATGGTAGAGAATTGAAATGGTCTAAGCTTTCCTTGGGCTGCAGGCTCCTGAACTGAGAAAGAGCTTAGCACCCCCCTCTCCTCTCAGTCTGAGCTCTCTCAGCAGCCTTCAGTTGGCAGCCATATTCCACCTGGAATCTGCAGCTTCCTTTTTTGGTGGGGAGGGTCTGGGCTAGGTCACATTCAGCTATGCACTGTTCCTTGCTCTGCTGAGGACTGACCCCTGGCTATGCTTTGGGGACCATATATGGTATTGGGGATCAAATGGAGGCAAGTTGCATGCAAGTCAAGAGCCCTATTTCCTTTATCTTTGCAGTTCATTAAAACTTAAAAAAAATCACATTTATTTTTAAAATTATTTTTTAATTTATTCAATGTGGTTTACAAATTTATTCATAGTTGAGACTCATAGTATATAATTTTCCAGCACAAATCCAATTGCCAGTGTCAGGTGCGTCTACCAATGTCCCCAGTCCACCCTGTCTTCCTCCAAGCTTGCCTCCTTGATATGCTGTCACTTTGCAGTTTGGTTGTTATACTTTGGATCTCATATTTTCAGTGTTTTTGGTTCTATGGTTTAGATATAAAGCCAGATAACACTTTTTGACCTCCAGTGTGCCAGTGGCCCTTGTCTCCTGCCCTTGACACTCTCTATCAACGTCTCTGCCTTTTCTCTGCCCAATTTCTTTATTTTCCTATCTTTAGCTATGGAGTCCAGACTCCAGGTTAGTCTAGGTAACCCCCTTTCGATGCCTTAATTTTCCTTGTTCTATTATCCTCTATAACAGAGATAAGTTTGTTCATCTATTATTTGTCTTTCTTTTTATGCACTTCTTTGCTCAACAAGATAACCTCCAGTTCCATCCAATCTGCAGCAAGTTGCATGATTTCATTCTTTCTTGCAGCATTGTAAAATTCCACTGTGCTTTTATATCACATTTTCATTATAGACTCAGCTGTTGTTGGACACCTAGATTGAATCCATATCCTAGCTAAAGTGCTAAGTTCTTCAATGAAAATGATGTGCGTCTTTGGCCCATTTAAAAAACAAACAACAAAAAACCCAAAGACCTCTGTACTAAGATGATTTTAGTATGTAGCTTAAAAAAAGATATTTCTTCTTCTTTTTTTTTCTTTTTTAGTTTTTGGGCCACACCCAGTGACGCTCAGGGGTTACTCCTGGCTATGAGCTCAGAAATTGCTCCTGGCTTGGGGGGCCATAGGGGACATAGGGGGGATCAAATTATGGCCATCCTAGGCTAGTGCACACAAGGCAGATGCCTTACCCCTTGTGCCACCACTCTGGCCCTAAACAAAGATCTTATTAGTATATTATAACCCCCGGAAATTGCTTGTGGAAGAAATTTATCCTTAAACATGCCCCTCAATGTGTCTCCAATATGTGGAAAAGAGGCAGGAGAGACAGCACAGCGGTAGGGCATTTGCCTCACACACAGATGATTCAGGACAGACGATGGTTCAAATCTTGTCATCCCACGTGGTTCTCTGTGCCTGCCAGGGGCGATTTCTGAGCATAGAGCCAGGAGTAATCCCTCAGCACCGCTGGGTGTGACCCAACTCCCCGAAAGCCCCCAATATTTGGAAAAGAAATTTGGGGAAGAAGCATAGCCTTATTGTTACTGTTCATTCTAATGTTTACCAAAACTTTGGAATAATTTTTCTAAAATCCAATTATATGAAAGTATCAGAGTACTTGTGACAGCTGGGGTGAGAGGAACACTATGTAAAATAAAAACACTAGTCCTAATTTTAATTATGTTAAGATCATGCTTTCAGAAAATAATAGACAAACTGAATCTCTTTTATTTTAAGGTCATACAGGAATGAGGTCTGACTCCTAGAACTAAAGATTCATTCTTTCACTTGACAAAAACAGTAGTATAGGCACTAGGAATAAATTAGGATATTAGGTAGAACTCCTGCCTTTGTGATGTCAACAATTCTTTTTTTGTAGAGAAAATTGTAAATGATTTTGTCTCTATTAAACAATTCAGTCTGGTAGAATTTGATCCATTAAGTTTACTGTGGTTCAGCACACGCTAATGAGTTAGGCCCAAACATGGATTAAGTCTATAGAAACAGCAGAGTTTGACTTGTTCAGTAGTAAATGCTTTCAGTCTCTCCTACTACAAAGCTACATGAAAACAGTTGAATGATTCAGGTCCTGGGTCTTGATTGAAGAATGAAGTGATGAAAAGTACCACCCACCCAACATGGAAAACTGCAACCTCAATAGACTTGAAGATACCAGGAGAGGGACTGTTATTACTTTAATTCATGAATGTGTATTCATAAAACATGCCTTTATCAGTTCCGTTATAGAGCTACAACTGAGTAGCCTGGACCTCACTATGTTTACTTCTACAACTTGCATACTCAAAGGATAAACTTGAACTAGATTTTAGATGCTTTCCATCGGGGGTTGGAGAGATAGCATGGAAGTAAGGCATTTGCCTTTCAATCAGAAGGTCATTGGTTCAAATCTCAGCATCCCATATGGTCCCCCAAGCCTGCCAGGAGGATTTCTGAGTGTAGAGCCAGGAATAACCCCTGAGCGCTGCTGAGTATGACCCCCCCCCAAAAAAAAAGATGCTTTCCATCTAATAGCAGGGGCATCTTAAGTCCTGATTGTGACAGGTGAGAGGCTGAAATTTCTCAGTAACTTGGCTGAGTGCTTTGTGATATCTTTGCTGGAGATGGACAGTCAGATCCTCAGTAATACTTCAGAATTTCCTAGGCAATGGTAGGATACAACAGCTTTGACTGTTGCTACCATTGACATTTCTCATTAATAATAAAAATCCTCTTCTGGCAGACTTGGTAGAGTTCTGCTTGACTGTTGGCTAGGTTTCTATGACATCTACTAACAACAGGAGACAAAGAGTGGTTATGACTCAGGAGTAAACTTTGCCAGAAGAGTTAAGACCTTGGGCGATGTCAATCTAAAGTGCAGTAAGATTATCTAGGTGGAATACTTGTATATGGGAAGAGAGGAATTTAGCAAATTCTCTACAGAGAAACTGGGTCAGTGCAGTTTATCAACTTCTAGTTCAATGGAAATCAGCAAGTAGAACCAAATTGCATAGGTGCTTGGTTTGCAGAGCTGCTAGTCCAGAATGACTACTGCTTTCTAATGTCATTCTTATGGAGGGAATATTGAGTGGAAAGAATATATCTGGGTTGAAGAGATAGTACAGTGCTTAGGGTGCTTACCTTGCATCATGCTACTGACATAAGTTTGATCTCCAGTAACATATTTCATCTCCTGAGCATTGCCAGGAGTCATCCCTGAGCAGAGTGTGGCCACCCAATAAAAATTAAAAAAAAAGGAGAAAAAAGAACCCCATATTTTAGAAAGTGTAATTGGCACGTGCTATGGACACAAAGTTACTTAAAGAATCTCTCTTCTAGTAACTATACTAACAACTATCATGGCAATGTTAATGAGTGAGAGAAGTAGAATGTCTGTCTCGAATACAGGTAGTGGGTGCGGGAGGAAGGAGATGAGGGCCATTGGTACTGGGAATGTTGCTTTGGTAAAGGGGATGTTCTTTATTTTGATTAAAATCCAACTACAAACATGTTTGTAATCATGGTGCTTAAAGAAAAATATTATTTAAAAATGTGTATCTGACTTTTTTAATAAAAGAATCTCTCTTCTTAAGTCACGATGGATCATTAGAGAGACCAACTGTAAAGTGACAAGGTTATAATGTCTTATGTATAAGTGCTAATGGAAACATAAGCAAATACAGAAAATGTATATACATATTCCCCACTGAATGTATATAATTTTTTTAATCAAATGCTATGGAAATACAGAAGAATGCAAACACAATCAGAAAAGACAGGTTGAGGCCAGAGTGATGACATAGTAGTAAGGTGTTTGCCTTGGTTGCAGCCAACACAGGACAGACCCTGGTTCTAATCTCAGCATCCCATATGGTCCCCCGAGCCTACCAGGAGCGACTTCTGAGCACAGAGTCAGTTGTAACCCCTGAGCGCTCCTGGCTGTGACCCCACCCCCAAAAGCAAAAGAAAAAAAAAAAAAAGAAAAGACAGGTTGAGCTTTACAGAGCTGGTGATGTTAGTGTAGACCAAATGGTGTGTTTACCATCCCATTTCAGGAAATGTCACACCAGGGTCCACCAGGCTGCACTTAGTTTACATACAACTGGTTCCAGTTGATGTATGGAGCTTTTCTTGGAAACCTGTGCTCTACATATACGGTCTTCCCTTGACATTTACAAAGGAAACATCTTGAGACATTCCAGAATCCCTAATTTCCCAAATACTAATTAAGATGTAGAGACTGAATAATCAGTCAGCCTATTTACTGGCTAAGTATTTGCTTGTACACATAAGCCATGTGGCGGCATGGATAAATGTAGTTAAACTCTTGAAGGTTAAAAGTGCAGAAGCCACAACATGATGCAGTGTATTTTAGACATGTCTCTTCCAGGGCAGTATTAGGGCCATCCAGAGCTCCACAGTTAGAGAAAGTCATTTTCCCTGGGGAAGATGATTGGTACTTAGCAGAAGGGCTTGCACCACACTGATGGCTGGCAGACATAGTACTAGCTATAGAGGACAGAATCATTGTCTCATGTACTATGACCAAATGAGTCACTGTGGTACAAACTTGTATTTCTTTTGGCTGGAAAGAATTTCTGAGCATATTGAACAATTCTAAAATAATCAAGGAATTGAGCTTCTATTTGACCTAGTAACTTAATTTCTTGGAATATACCCTAAAGTCCCCCACACGTGGAGAAAAGACGTGTACCCCTATGTTCTTTGCTGCATTATTCACAACAGCAAAATCTGGAAGCGAGCTAAGTGTCTAAGACTAGATGACTAGATATAGAAATTATAGTACATATACATGATCCAATATTGCTTAGCCACATAGAAGGATAGTCATGCAATTTGTTGCAACCCAGAGGGTCCTAGAGAGCATTGTGCTGGGTGAAATTAGTAAGAGAGAGAGAGAGACCTGTTCAGAAATATCTCTCTCATATGTGAGATATAAAGAAACGTATGGTGGAATAAAAATACCTAAAGACACTAGAAACATCAAGTATGGGAACTGGTTTTCAGTAGGAAGCTTGCTACTTGATGGTTCTAGAGGCTAGGACAGGGAGGGGCAGAGTCTAGATAGAAGGAAACATTTAATTTTCCTCCAGGAAGGAGGAGGTACACTGAAAGGTAGTAAACTCTAATGTATAAAGCCCTATCAGTAACAGTACTGTAAATCACAGTGAAAAACTTATTAAAGGGGCTGGAGAGATAGCATGTAGGTAAGGTGTTTGCCTTGCATGCACAAGGACAGTGGTTCAAATCCCGGCATCCCATATGGTCCCTCATGCCTGCCAGGAGCGACTTCTGAGCGTAGAGCCAGAAGTAGTCCCTGAGCGCTGTCAGGTGTGACTCAAAAGCCAAAAACCAAAAA